>JAWQRJ010005670.1:0-10084 GCA_033557515.1 Diorygopyx duplodentatus | reverse complement strand
CCAACTGTACCAGAAATATTAAAATAGATCAATTCATTTTCGAATAACATGGGTTTAAGTGCTTGTTTAAATCTGCAAATAAAACAACTATTTTTATATCGTTTTTCAATTATTTCAGTTTTTATTTAATCGTATGTTCAAAATACTGTCCATTATTTTGTAAACAGTAATACAAATAACCCGAAAGATAAAAATCCTTCTTCCAATCCACTGCACAGGAAAGTTTTCATTTAAGAATTGGCGGACTGCTATCACGTAGTGTGGTGGAGCCCCATCTTGTTGGAAGTAAATCAGATTTTCATTCAAATTCATATTTTCGTCAAAACCTTGTTGGGTTTCTAATTCTTGAATTACAAGCGGTTCACTTATGGTGTCTAACATCTCTAAGTGATTGTTTCCATTTAGGTGTTCATGAATAAATAATGGTGAATAAATAATAATATCACCTAATGTGTCCGTCCAAACCAAATTAATTTTTTGAGGTCTTTGGGTGTGACCTTCTGCAAAAATGTGTGGATTTTCGTCACTTGAAGCAAATATTTTTTGATAATTGCGGTGTGGTTTGAATTGTTTGCACCATTTCTTCACAAAACTCTATTCATCTATCCGAGTCATCTTCCCATAATTCGTGGAGAATCTGCAGTTTATACGGATGAAATTAATTCAATTTCAGGATCTCACGTACAAATTTGCGAGATATTCCAGTTGTGGTGGTCGCTCGATGAAGAGACAATGTTGGAGTCATTCTAAAATGACCAAATACTTCAAGTTTAGCGTCGTTTACTACTTTTTCAATAGTTATTTTATGTTTGCTATCCATCATCCCGTGTCTTCAAAATTTGCCATTAGGCGGCGAACGTAGGAGTGATTAATATTTTTCTCAGAGTATCTGATATTAAAAGTAGTATCAGTTTTCGATGCACAACTGCTCTGTGGATGAAAATAATTTCAACACTTTCAGCGTGTTGAAAGGGATTGAATAAAAAAAGGTTTGAAAAAAACTAGTGTTAAACGTTTCGCAAAGTCGGTTTTTAGACCAAAACTGAAATAAAATGTTTCTATACCCTCTATTAATGTAAAACACACGGTTATAATTGGGACAAATTCACACAATTTACCTGCAATTTCAACCTTTATTACAAAAATTCTAAACCCCTGTCTTTCAATGAAACATAAAACTAGGGAATATCGGGGGTTGTAAATTTCGGCATTTGCTAATTAATAACTTTATGGCTTAGACTATTAGATTACTAAGAGTTTAAGCCATAAAGTTAGCCATAAAAGTTGCTAGTTAGTAAATGCCGAAATGGATGGGTGTAACCCCGTAGCAAGGCAAATGTTTAAAAATGTTAGAATGGAATTTTAAAACCGATTGTATCACTGATTGCAAAATAATGTGTACTATTTTGAACAATTAATTAAAGAAAAATTGAAATAATTTAAAAAAATTATACAAAAAAGTTTCATTTGCAGATTAACGACACAGAGTAAAACATTAACAACACTAACACTTAAACCTATTTTATTCGAAAACGAATTGAACTGTTGTACACAAGTATCTGTTGAACCCTTTAAGGCAGTGGTTTCCAACCTTTTTGTACCTTCGACGTTTTTATACATCAAAAAATATTTATTTATTGTAAGTATTGATAATTTTACTACATTTAACAAACCATACAAAATTACAGAAAAATAATACATCTTTTATTCAACTTTAATGCTATATTAATGCGATGGTTGGGTTTGTTTTTGAGCGTAAATTTTCTCAAACTGTGGTGTCATTGAAGATATCGTTATTCTTATTTCATTTTCAATCACTAAGCGGGATCGATACTTTGTCTTTAACACGGCTACAGCAGAAAACCCTTTTTTTCGCATAAGTAAGTGTTACTTATTTATCTTTCTTTACACGTAGCCAAAACGTAACAATATTATTATCTTCTTCAAACATCTGCTTTAATGTGCTGTTATAAGTCGATTATCATTTTTTGCTCTGATGTCGAAAGTCCAAAAGCTTCATACTTCTCAATCAAAAACGGATTTCTTATCCATTCATATTTCGAGGTGTCTTTAAAATAAAACAATAAATGCTTTAATAGACTGGTCAAGTGATTATTAATAAAAGCTTTACTTTCATCTATTTCATCTGCATAAATAGGGTTATTTTAAAATTGGGAAACGTGTCAAAATTATTATTTTTCAAATTTGTTATCCAGATTTCCAATTTTTTCATAAATGCAGTAGCCTTGTCTCTCTGCATCAGAGCATGAATTTGAGATCCTTGCATTGATTTATTTAAAGTGCTGAGCTTTCAAAAATATCCACTAAATATGCAAGTTTTACAAGAATTTTTTTGTCATAAAACAAGTCTGCTTCATCTCTGTTATTATCAGGCAGAAATATTGCAATCTATTCTTTTAATTCAAAAATCCTTCGAAATACATTGGAACAAGAAAGCGAACATACTTCACAATAATATATTCTTGTTATAATATATTTATTATAAGTGGTGTATATTGTGCACCCTTGACATCACACAATTTTGCGAAAATTCTTCTTCTTAATGGACTGTTTTTAATAAAACTCTTATAATAACTTCAAATGCTGTTAGTAGATCCTCACTCATTTGTTTTGAAATAAGTGATTGTCTATGAATCATGCAATGTGTCCAAATGTGTCCAAATACGGTTGCCTGTAGACAACCGTTTTTCCTGCCATAGATGGAGCTCCATCTGTGCATAGCCCAATAGAGGAATTTCCCACGGAATGTCATTTTCTTCATTAAAGAAATTATCAATCATATTAAAAACTTCGCTTGCTGTAGAATTGCTTTCAATAATTTTACAGAATAACATATCTTCTCTAACATCAGTTTAGACAACATATTTTACATATGTAATCAAATGTGCATCTTTAAGTACATCTATTGCTTTATCTATTTGCAACGAGGAATAAGATAGTTTTAGTTTTTCTATTAATTGATCACAAAGATCTTCAGAAATATCGGAAATTCTTCCCACCGTATTATCTGCAAGTGGATTTTTGTTTGTTCGGTGTATTTAAATATGATATTTTGGTAACAGCTGCAGGTGCGCCCAACAGATTGGAAATCACTGCTTTAAGGTAGCATAAGATGAGCAGTCTCATTTACTATTTTATTTTCTATTCTATTTTATTTGAACTGATAATTTTCGAATTGTCACCCTTATAAATATTTTGCACAAAAGTGTTATGATTTCAAGGGGAGCATGATCAATATAAGGTTAACATTTTATCACTAATATCTTTTGTGGAAATCTGAAATCCCTTTGGAAGATTTCACGATTCATTTTTTTTCGAAACTTTTGGTTCTTATCATTTCTGGAGCGAAAGAAGTTGACCTTCATATTATTGTAGAGTTTTCCGCTATTTAAGAAATTTCTGTTCTTCATTGTTTTAGTGATTCTTAAGAAGGCAACCATATCGAGTAAAGTAAAAGTGTGAAAAATGTAAAAAAAAACGTTAGTGGTATCAAATTTTCTCCTCATAAGCTCGGAGACGTGCCCTTATTGCACGGTTTCCCATCATGTATTAAATATACATGATCTGTTGCATATGAACACCACTCCGAAATTACAAATATCAAATCGGAAATGATGGAGATATTAAATATCAGAAATAAAAAATCTATGCTTACATCGAAGCTCACGTCAGTGGTACTTAACATCAATTCGTGGGAGAATTGATCACTAAGTAAAAGGCAATACTTCCAGTTAAAAAATAAATAGTTTTAACCCTCAAGTTATAATTTAGCATCAATTTGGTATTTTATCCAACTTTCTATCTCGATTTTACCTTGAGAAATCCTTAACATTTCTGCACAGGTTTAATTGTGATTTTTCTGACTACAAATAGATAGTTTTAACCCTCAAGTTATAATTTAGCTTCAGCTTGGTATTTTATCCAACTTTCTATCTCGATTTTACCTTGTGAAATCCTTAACATTTCTGCCAAGTTTAATTCTGATTTTTCTGACTTGCACATAACGCTTTTACGTAAAGCATTTACAATAAAAAATAATAAAATATGTCTCCATTACCATCTTACGTTGTACTAATGACATACCAACCTTGAGCGTGCACTCGCTTAATCCTATTATTAGCATTCCGAACAGCCAATTTATTTAATTGAGACGATTTTATATTAGTAGACATTACGTTAAGTACAACTTTCACTTCGATTTGATCTCGCCGCTTCATAATATCTCTACTGGAACAGTACTTCAATTTAAAAAAACAAATAGAAAAGAATATTATAAATTCAACATTAAAAATTACTGCGGACTTTAGAATAAGAAGAATACGTTCAAGAAAGCCGTGGAATTTATTTCTCCCAACGAACATCAAGTAATTGTGGATTATATTTTAGATGTCATCATAATTTTGAAAGTTGCAATACTGAATATCGACTGAAAAGTAAATTGTTTTTTTTTTTTCGATGGATCAGTAGTTTCTCAACACACAGGGTGGCATTTTTGGTCCCCCACGTGGTTAAGAGCGACCACACACTATCATGAAGAATACACTTTAATAACACACATAAACGCACTACATAACGACGCATTGCAGGCAAAATCACGTGTACTCACGCAATGATGCTGATAAAATTTCGGATTAATAATGTTTTAACGCCTGGCAAGCAATGTTGAAATTTGCAAATATTGAGCCGAATTAATTGCGTACTCGAAATTCGAATAAAATATATCAATAAATAATAGGCGGGCAAAATTGTTGTATGCGTTTAACGTGCTGCCTGCAGCTATCGAAATATTGACGACTTTCATTAAAACCATTCTGCCATGTAGAACAAATCCAGTTCCCGAACAAACGGTAAATATGTAAATTTTAATCCCGTAAATTATCGGATCAAAGCTGCAAAGTTACTAAAAAGAGTATAGTTAAGAGACTAAAAAGTTACCAGTCTAATGCTCTTGTAAATAAAATAATATAAAATTAACCATTTGGAAATAAAGTAACTTTCAAATTCAAAATTATGCAATAATATACATCTAGGCGTGTTAGTTTAATTAACTAATTAATAGTCTAATTTTTTAAAAACACATTTTTATAAAATAACTTTCATTATACCATCATTTAATCGGCTAATTTATGAATTTTATGAAACTTGTAGTGTCCCTGCAGATGAGTTAGACTCGAAACTAGTAGGACATTAGAATAAGTTGTTAATACTCAGAAGTGTACAATTAATTATACTATAATTATCAGAGTTGTTGAAATAGTTGCAGAAGATGCAGAGCAAAGTTCTATCCTTTCCAAAGCATGAAAACAGACGACTTTTTATAAAAAATATTCCCACTACTGTCTGACTAAAGCAAGGCTACCGTAAGAATAAATCATTAACCTACCAGTTTCTAGGTTAATACTTTATCCTTACGAAGCAACATTGCATGCAACAATTTTGCAGTATTCAATACCACCTTATTTATTGCGATGTACGCGAGTATTTCTTCTGCGAAGTAAATTTCCTTTATTACTACACAGATTTCCCTGCACACCTTTCGCAATTTACAGCCTACAACACACTACCTAATTAGAGTCCTTTATTTGCCCGGTGTACGCTATTTCTCACATCGTATTTAATTCACTCTCAGCCCGATATGTGGTGCAGCGCGTCCCTTAATCTCCTCTCGCGGGCTCTTAAAAAAAAGGACGGCCTTCTTCGATCTCCTGTAGCGCGTATATAGTGAGCTCCCCCCCGACCATATATTTTGTTACATCCGCTCTGTATAGAGCGGCCTACTCTTCTTTTCTCAAGACAGGTCTGCCTTGTCGACTTGCACCTGCCTACTTGATTCGGAGAAGAAACAGCTTCCCGTGCGGTCAGCGGTCGCTGGATCAATTTTAAAAGTGCAGATCTAGCGCTAGGGGACGCCACTGACTGCAAAGCCGGCGGCACTGCTCGGGGAAAATTTATCGCCACAGATTAACCTTTGCTGCCACGACCATTAATATGACCCCTGTGTGTGACGACAGCATAAAATTGCTTGTAAATATTTATGTTTAAGTGAAAATCGCAGGCGCCTCGATGTAGATGTAGAAACTGTTGACTCGCTTAGAGTCTTAAAGATGCGGGGAAGGCGTTTTAGATTAATCTGAAAAGATAAATCTTACTGAAACTATGAATAAATAACTTAAAGGTTGTGCTTGAGAAATTGTATTTTTAATTAAGTCAAGGTACACGTTACAACAATCAATTTATTTGAGTTGAAGCAAAAAGTAAAGTTCCTTGTTTGAATTCAACAGTAACTTTAGTAGTAGGGATAATAGTGATAACAATAGTGGGGGGTTGAAAAGAAATTGTTATTGTTGTAAAGAGTTATCAAAAACGTTATCTGAAATGTACATTAAAAAAATTATTTTTGTTTGTTGCCTGCTATGAGTAGACTACTCATATCATTTAACTACCTTCAATTTTAGTTATATTCACCGTACAAAAGAATTACTGAAAGAAAACTTATTTTTTATTTAGACAAGGCAGACACAAAACAAGGCATATATAGCTCCACACACCGTCCACTCGGTGTTGTATTTCACATTAAATCACTGAGTTTAGTTTGCTGCGGTCCACTTTAGTGGAAAAGTAAACAATCCCATACTTTTCAAGCTACGCAAACTTCCCCTCCGTTTGCATTTCAACTTTGCCTCAGCGTGTATGCATTACATTAAATACATAAAGCGTAAAATAATACTCGTACTTTTCTGGCTCACCCGTGAAATGTTGGATGGGCGTATTGTTTCGCAAATGGGGCAAAATATAAGTTCGAAAATAAACTTTGCTCCCCAGTACACTGCGAATTGTAAAAATAAATAAATAACAGTTTTCGAAGCGCAGTATATCAATATTTTTCAGGGGTGGGTTTCAAACAAGATACCATATGAATGCACAATCATGTAACTTTAATTACCGTTATACCGCGTTCGATTCAAATTAAATCCGATGCAATTACCAAAGTGCACCTACACGTAACGAGTTTTGTTACGACACCAAGGCGAATGCCACCTCGCATGCTTCTGATAATTAGAAACGCTTAACCTCGCAATTAACAATCCATCAAACGATTTATCAATAATCGATCTTGTGCTCGATATTAATTATCGTGTTCACTGGTTAGAGATGAGAAATCTTTTTCGAACGATTTCAGGACGATCATTTACATCTCCCGATCCCATCTTTAAACTGTCAAGGCTCGTTCACACTGACAGCTATGATATACTGCTGGCCGCTGATCGTTAGTTACATTCGTGTAATACGCGTGTAGTTGCCAATATCGGACGAGATAAGATAATGAAAGTAGTTAATGTGTTAGGAAATGAAAGACTATTCATTATTTTACCGCACTCTTTCATTTCACGTCATCCATAATCTACTTGTAATGACATTCGTGGTTAATTATTTGCATCAAGAATATTGTAGTCTATACGTTTATCAATCTTAATAACGAACTTGAATAAATTAACTATTTCGTACTAAATTTTAAAAAGCGAACAGAAAAACATCAATAAGTACCATAAAACAATAAACTTAAACGCCACAATTAACAATTTTAATAACATATCAATTAAATAGATAGAATCAAGTTATGCCGCACTATCGATTCATTTTCGACCGATGTACTTTGTTAAAAAAAAGAGGAACCTTAACTGATCTTAGCGGAACGCGAGTACGTGTCGGTTATCTAATGGCATGTTTATTTAGAGAATTGTTCAAATAATAAGAAAAAATATCTGCATAAAGGATATTATGTTTCATTTTATTGCACTTTAAAGAGGATGGACTTATTAATAATGCCAATTAAAAATCATTAACCTTTTTAAAAATTTGGTAATTCGCCTTAACGACTAAATAGTGCAAAATAAATCCATTCGCGTATAAATATTTACCCACAGTTTCATTAATAGGCGTGACAACCGTGTGTAGGATGTTAGAAATTAAAGCACTTCCTTGTTCATGTCTAACGTTTCGATTTTTATTTAAATCTTCCTCAGAGGCAACTGAAAGCCAAAGCACAAGTTACAATGGTAGCCCCAAAGGTAAAATTAAAACTTGCTAAAATGGAAAGTTGGAAGTCAACGGTCTCGAACACATGGATTCGTAAATTACATTTACTACAGGTTACATCCAAACTTATAACCAAACAAAGATCACTACAATCAAATTATACGTTAGCATAAAAAACATCAGTGCTAATTGTGTCTTTGATTTTTAAAAACCTTTCCTAAAAAATATATTCTTTGCACCTGCGGAAAGAACTATTCTAGGTGTCGCAGGCGTTTTCATATCGTGAGCAGATTCCTCGTGAAAAGTTTTCGGAACCTTCACTAACGGGTTGCCACGGAAGAAAAGTAATAATAATAATAATATATCAGCAGTGTACGAAAGTTAATACTAACACGAAAGCTTACATAAACCTAAATTCTAAACATCTTTACCTATGTTATATAGTAAGGTGTAATTATCACTAATTACACCTTATTATGTATTATGGGTAATACATTACACATTAATTGTTAAATAATTGCGAATAAATTGTTTTTCAATGAATAGATTTTTTACTAGGTACTGCCCTGTGCCGGTGTATGTCGCAAAAGGTCATCAAACCCATCACAAATAGACTAATATTGTGACCCGTCTGAGTCCACTCGCCGGTCACGAATCGGATTTACATGAGTTCCTTGGCCTCCCACGATTCAATTGACTTATTACAAAATGTATCAAAAATCTTGACACACTGTGAATACATCTCAGAGACCTGTGGCCACACAGATTTATTTATTTATTTGTACATTTATTGCCACAAGAAAACCATACAAGAACATATGTTACATGTAACAAAAGGGCCAATTTGTCGTCAGGGGACGATCTATTCCAATTGGCCCAGATTCCCCAATCGTCCAATGGATGCATCCGCTTGCTGCCAGTTTCAAAGATTCAAAGCACACATTCTTCATGCTTTGAAAGAGAGTGGCTTCCTCCTCAATATACACTGGTTTGTTAAAAGCGTACTGGATCATGTCATGACAGATTGGTGAACGAAGGTGATCTTCAATATGAGCTTGAAAACGAATAATATAATATTTATTACAAAAGTTCCAAAAGGTTCCAGTAGTTCCGCAGAAATTTTGTTGGCGATAAATTTGGAAATGATTCGTGAATGACACGAGCAACCTCAGCACTCTGTCTTGTCCAAAAATCCAGAAGTAGAAGGACTTTCTGCTGGGGAAGGACAGCTGACATGAGTTGCTGCAGATATTCAATATGGTGTACAGTAAAGAACTTGCCAGAACCCATTCTAGAAATGATTGGGCGGGAATACATGGAGCGAAGCTGGTTTATTTTGCCTTTATTTATTCCTGGCCGGGCCAGGAATCGAAACGTCAGCTGCCGTGATTACCTGAATGCTGTATGAATGAGTCATTTTATTTTGGCTTTCAACATAACCCACAGCGACTGTTGTTTTATTCTCAGCAATAAAACCCAGCCATAAAGTTAATATATTGTTTCTCCAAAAGACAATTTTTCGGTATAACTTTTTTATAATTAAGTATCTTTTTGTGAACAACGACTCACACGACTTTCTCTTACCTTCTTTAAATTTAGGGATGCTTTTCTTTTTATAAATTTATGAAACCCTGCTAAAAATCGATGGAAATGTAATTTTTTTCAGTGGATGTCAAATAAAAGTTCACTATAAATTCAATAAGAAATTCAAAAGTGTAATAAAATATAGGATATTTCATTTAACAAACTGTAGTTACGTAACGTTTAGAACACACGGGACACTGAATATACAGTGCGAGGAAATATTCCCGTACCATGCCGGCAAGTACGCTCCACCTTCTCCTTCTAGGATTGGAGGAGAAGGTCGTATAGTGTCTCCTAAACCCCGCCTGCTCAAACTATTGGCTGACGCGACAAGCACGCCGTCGATATGTCGCGACAAGCTGGCGTCACGAGCGAGCAGAAAATCTGGTAGCCCTGAGAGCTAAAATAATAGAAACAGCTAACCTTATCACACCTGAAATGC
>JAWQRJ010005669.1:0-10085 GCA_033557515.1 Diorygopyx duplodentatus | reverse complement strand
ATATAAAAAAAATTCGAAGTTATCATACACCATTTGAGGTTGAACTTTATTTAACCTTAAATAACTTTTAAACGAGTCGACTTAGCGAAAAATTATTTCAGATTATTTTTTTTTCCGTGTTATTTAAATGGGAAATCGAAAATCACGATGAGGTACCTTTAAATATTAATATTAAGAGCTCAAATTTTACCAGAATTTTTTTTTGGTCATCGTGAACGATATTTTTACGGTAACTAAAGAAAAAAAAAATTTTTTTTGGCCCACCCTAATGACCATCTCTGAATAGATAGTTTACATTAACAATTCGGCCCATTTGTGGATGCGAAAGTTATGAATTATAAAAGTGAAGATCAATTTCGTATCAAACCTTATAACAAAAATTTAAATTTACTTCATTGTCTTGGTTTGATTGTGCATGGTTTAATTAGTGATCCAATGTTTGTATAAAAAAATCTTCTTATGTTCCTTGATTTAACCCCCTAGATTCCTAGATCATCTTCATTTACTTTCATTACCCCTATTCAGAATACCAATTAGTTGATGTATTTCCTAAGAAACTTTTCACCACCCAAACAAACTTATTCCACGCATATTTTTCAACATCTGTCGTGCAATTAGGGAAATTCGAATCATTTATAAATTTTCTGATCTGAGGCCCATCAAAAATACCAGCTCTTCTTTCTTCAGTATTCAGTTTTGGAAAAGTTCTCGTGATGTACTTAAAATATTCCCCATCTTTGTTGAGAAATTTTACGTACTGTTTCAAAAGCCCTAATTTAATATGCACATATGCACATTTGATTGAATGTACAAAGAACCCTGTTTATTGCCATTATTCAAAGTACACATTTAAGACTGCGTTTTGATAAGTCTATAAATAAATACCATTCATAATTTTTGCAATCCCACTGCAGCTATTAAACCAAAAATATCGCTGCAAAACACAAAATCATCAAAGGGATTAAATGCTTTTCCATTCTGCGATAGACCGAGATATTTGTTTCTGGTGGTACCAGATTTCTTTCTTTCAACCGAGAAGCTAGAAGTTTGGAATTCAGGGCTTGATATTTGGTTCTATTGGCTTCCCAAAGCAGTCAATGTACCACAAATAAAACAAAAACTGTTAGGTTTGTTTACACAAGTTCTTGATGAAGTCATAACTACAGATTGAATGAATCTGGTTAATTACTACACCGTTCGTAACAATTTGTCGACTAAGAAGAGAATTTTTAAGGGATAGCTGTATCTTAAAAATTATAGCTGCTAGTTGAAATTTGAGGGCAAATTCGAAATTAACAATGCCAAATTAGTAAAAAAAAATACTTGAAAAACTTCTACTTTGAAAAAATACCACTTACTATTCAGTCATAACGATGGAAACTCATCTGTTGGGTATAAGTCGTGATATCTTTCCGTTAACAATGTAACTGTTATGTGTAGTATAGGTAATTAAATAAAAGTTAACTGTTAAATAAAAAGTTACAAAATTATGTTTACAGAGGGGAGTTATTGTAAACCCTCGTATGTATTTGAAACTACTGAGGAGATATTTGTTTTTGCGCAATATCATTCCAACATTCGTGAATTTTCGTACTTGTTCGGGATAAAGGTTACTGAAATTGAAAACTAAATAGAACATATTGAAAAATAAATATGAAAAAGCGAGAAATCAGTTTTACAAACGAATTTTAGGTACATTGACAAATCAAGAGTGATGACCAAAGTGTAAATGAAAAAATATTCATTGAAAAACCTTATAGAAGATACTTAAAAAGTAGTTTAAAAGTTAAATCTGTTTGTTTACTGAATCAGTTTATTTGGCTATTTTTCAAAGCCTTGTCTATTTCTAATACTTCTAAAAGTTTAATTGCTGTATTTTTGTTGCAACTATGTAATAGAATTCTATCTTATGAATTATGTTTATGGCCAGTTTCCAAAAGATGTCTTCCAAATTCTGAACTCGTGTTTTCCGTTTTGTGTTCTTTAATTCCGGTGTTAATTTTTCTACCTCTTTCCTCGATGTAGATAGCATTCAATGATTGTAAACTTGAATGCTATTATTTTATCTTTAGCACTAGTTAAGATATTTTTCATAGTGTGTTTGGTTCTCTAAGAATATTATAATTGGCATTCTTAAGGAGATTTTTTAGTGGATTAGTAATGAGATCATGAAACTTAGGAATTCAAGAGTTTATCAAGGCCAAGTTGTTCAGCTAAAAGAGTTAAAATTTCTTTTTTTGCTGTTAATTAATTTATCTATGTAATGCATCTGAAATTCATTAATATGAATAGTTTGTGGAATTCATTAATTTGTTCCAATGCTTCCTTTCCAAATGCAAAAACATCATCCATGTATCTGCGCCAAAATAAAATGTTATTAGTATGTTTTTTATTACATTTGAAAATTTCTTGTACAATTAAATCAAAGAATATGCTTGCTAAAAAGGGTGAAGGTGAACAACCCATACGAAGTCCATCTTCCATTCTGTAGATTTCTAGTAGGTTTCGAATGACTCCCTCTGTAAACATAATTTTGCAAATTCAACCAATCAACTTTTATTTAGTTACATATCTATGCTACACATAACTGTTAGCCTGTTAACTGACAGATATTACGATTTATATCCAACTAGTTTTCATCGTTATCACTGAACATCGTATGAATAGTAAGTGGTTATTCGATTTCCTTTTTTGTACCGTTTTTTTCTATCGTTTACAGTTTTAGTTATATACTCTTACGTTATTGTAGGCCTGAAGATGAGTCAACTATGACTCGAAGCATTTAGCTTGGTCTTAGAACAGAGAAATTAGGAGTATTTTAGTTTTCCATGTCATTTAATAATCACCTTACGAGTTTTTGTGTGTTGTTCAGTAAAACTATACTGTGTTCATCCAACAGCTGGAGTAATAAACTTGGATAGTTGAACGTGAAGACTACATCACGTGATTTCTGAAAGTTGTTATCCTATTGGTCGAACGGCTCCCCCCACTTACCAGATATTTTTCGGCAAAGGTCTGTTTCACACAGGCCAAGCTTTGTACCAGGAGGGTCCAACTCACAATGAGAGATAAATGTTGGACATACTGTAAAAAAGTATGGGTCAACATGTCCCTAGAGAATCCACGAGACACTTTTATAGATGGTTTAACTACCGGTTTAAAAAAATCATCAGGAAAAGCTGTAAAATATAATATGTGGAGTATAATAACTCCACATAGGATCTGAAGATGGATTTCTTCAGAATGAACTACTGATGTAATCAAAAAAAAAAGTGAATACCATGAAAAAATAACAGTTTTTCACATCATCCAATAGTGATAATTGAATTTTAAATAATTTTAAACTATTTAAATAATTAAATTCCAAATAAATATAACGTAATATCATAAATAAATAAATTGAATTTTAAATTTTATATCTTTTTCCTTAAATGCTGGTTTATTTTAATGGAACAGGCGTCGCATGTAATCGTAGACAATAGAAACGAAAAGAAAATTTTAAACAAAACACCATAACATTCTATAAGATAACATTTAAAAAAATTTAAAAACAAGACAGGACAAATAAGAACAAACATTCAGATATAGAATATACACACAAGGTAATAAACAATAATATTAACTGAAGAAATATAATTCTATCAAATGATAAAATTAATTGAATCAGGAGGTAATAATTGCCAATTAATTTAAAACATAATTGAATACGTAAATCAATGATCTTATAAACATAGCGTTTGGATTATCTTTTGAACAATTAAAATTATAGAACAGAACGAAGAATAGATATGAACACGATCCACATAACATCACAAAAACACAGAAGTGAAACATACCAAGAGTTAAAGAAGAATAAGGGATAAAAGATTAAACGCAGGATCTTATAGTTGCAGAAATTGATAAAACTCATTAAAGGGCAAGAAAATACTATCCAATCCTAGACAATGTAATGGAATGCATAACAAAAAATATGGAAAACCAACACATTAAAAAAAATAAGAAATTAATGAAAAATATAATAAATTAGCTAACTAAATGAAATAAAATCTTTTAGGATACAGATTAGGATACAGATAGGACAAGACATAATACAATAAGCAAAGGAAATAAATAATAAAAAAAGTCTTAAATAAATATTAAATTAATGTGGAGACATGTTACACGATTGTTTAATATAGTAATACCATAATAATATACTTATTGTTAGCAATAAAGAATGATATTGTAGATACCCCTGAGAATGGAGACAGTGATTTTCCGAAACAGGGTTGTAAATATAATTTAAAAAAAAGGATCAGAAGACTATAGTATTTCATTTATCATATTTTAACTATATGTCACCTGATTGATTATGAATCCAAATATTGATTAATTTATTTTTAGTGTCTTATTGATATTTTGATTAATTTACTATAACTTTTAAAGTCGATTTTCAGCATTTTTGTGTTGTTAATAAAATTACGGAATAAATATAAGCATAATTTAGTGTTACAGGTAAAAGGCCCTCTGACGATAAAATAATTAAATGTATAATCACCCCACGAAATTGTTACTGTCTTATTGATATTTGCATTTATTTATTACAACTTTCAAAGTCGATTTTCAGCTAAACAGTTATATTTATCGCCTTAAACAAAGGGCAGCACCGACATTTCGTCCTCTTCAATTTCTTGGTATCTAACAAAACAAAGATTATGGAATAAATATATAATTTAGAGGTGCAGGTGGAGGGTCCTCTGGCGATACAATAATTAAGTTTATAATTAGTGATCGCACGAAGCTTCCTGGAGGATTTTAAGGGAATCCTGTATGCCGTAAAATGATACGACAGCATAATATAAAAATCCCTAATATGTAGATGCATAGTTGTTAGCCGTATTGTTTTACTTCTTTAATATAATTTATTTCATTTCATATTTGCATCAAAAAAATTTAACTTTGCGTTATCGTGTAAACGGGGCTGTTGACTTCGGCGGCACTAAATAGACACGTGAACAGCGCGTGATTCCATCTGTTCGCTGAACACAGTATAGGTTCCTTTTAAGTACCTCTTTTCGGGTTTAAAACATACATCTTGCCTGCTCCGACTTGCTTCTTCCTGTTCTAAACTGTAATGTAACATATAGAACTCTTTAGTATAGCTGTTATGATGCGTATAAAAGACAACGTTATAATGTGTAAAAAGTCCAATATAACTATATCAATATGATTGCAAACTTGGTATTGTTCAAATTGCAGTACGACCTAACTATGGACCACAAATTCAACTTTAAAGACGTTTATTTCAGTGTTACCTCCTTTTCTCTTGAGTGCCTTCTGTAATTTTCTTAGTCACATCACATTAAATACTGTATTTCCTGCATTTGGTGTTTTTTTAAATATTACTTCTGCACCGTTATCGCAATTATATTAAGATAACACAAAAAATACATTGCGAAGCTTATTCTATGTGCAATCGAAGATGGATAAGACGATAGCAATAAAACTTTTAATTGAAATTTTAATTGCGGAAAAAATAAAACGGGGAAAGTAAATATTTTTCCGTATTGCGTAGTTACAGACCCGTCTAGCGTCAGCATCGCACTAACGTCAAAATAATCTAAAAGATGTCTTCTAAAGTTTATTGTATGTGCGTAAACGAAGTACAATATAGATAAAACAATACTAATAAAAATTTTAATTAAAATTTTAATTACGAATAGGGTATAAACGGTAGAAAACGACGAAGAAAGTAAATAAATATTTTCGCCATAAATACCGACGTTAGTGTTTAAAAAATTAATGAATATCGTATAGTCTTTCCATTATATAGAAAAAAAGTATTATACAGCCGCCGCGATGATAGTCTAACAATCACGGAGAATTTACTACTAAAGGCATGTAACACTTCTTCAGTGAATCACCCTGTATACATTATAGATTATTTACAAAGTCGTCTTCTTATTTCTAACCCATTATTTCTTTAAAATTTGCATTTAGGAAAGATGCAGTAATTGTCATAAAGTATTACGCAGTATCATAAAGATTAATGTACTGTGTAAAAAAGCTGCATATATTATACACACAACGTTTATTATTACTTTATTTACATGTATTTACATTTCCTGTTTGTTTTATTCATTTCATTTTGATACATCCATCATGTCGTTGACTTTTATGAAATTGCAAATTCTTTTTGTAAACACACTAAAAGTGAGTGTAAAAATTAAACTGTTCTGTTAAAGTTATCTACTCATCACAAGGGGAATGCGAGAGCAAACAAACTCGAAAATTTTACGTTTGCTTTTACGATTTCCCAGCTAATTTGCCCCCACTTTCGAGGATTAACCGCAATCCCTACTCTACGTACTCTCCACAATGTAAACAGCTCGCAACTTGTTGTTATTACAGCTGATGTCGGGGAATCGCTCACAACATGCCATTTCTGCTAGATTTTAGTGGCGAGGAATAAAGCTTAGCCTCCTTCGTCCGGTAACAAAGCAAAGATGGATTGGAGATTTATTAGGAGAACGTTTCCTGCTTGCTTGTGATAATACGCAAGAATCATGATTATCAAGTTGTCAAAATATTTGTGCTTGTATATCCTAAAATGGGTTAGAACTATTGAGTTCATAACAGTCAGGTAAGCAAACCTTATACACAACTTTGGAGATTTGGAAAGAAGCTTTTTGATTTTGAGCAAATCTTTTGTTAGTAACGAAGTTTTATGGCAGAAGTTTAAAATTACAATGCGGCATGACCAATACACAACAATCGGGATTCAATTAGTATTATTAAGCGGTTTATAAACAATAATTTTCGCATCAACGTGACCGAACAAAGACCTCGCTTGTAAAGTATTCGTGGACTTTTGTCGCCCAACGTTATTATTATTCCTAACCGAGACAATGGCAATTTTGATTAATATTTCGGGCGGCCCACTGCGGACAGCATGACTTAATGATACGTCCCGCATAGCCGATAAGAAAAAACAATTTAACTAATTCCCTCGCCGTTGACTGGAAAACAATTGCCGTATATATCATTCTGAACGTCGGACGGTCAGCCAGAATTCCCAAAGAAAAAAAAGGAGAAGCACAACACGACCCAGAGAGGAATTATAAATACCATTCCTTAACTGCTTCACTGCGTCTTCATTAAGAGTGTCGTTTCTGATACACATTAGGATGTTTCTTATGTTACTTTTTTAATTCATCAGATGGTTCTCATAATTTCACTATGTTTCTTTTCTAATGTATTTACTGATATAAGTCAAATAGAAAAATATTAACTACAATACAGATATAAGAGTAGAATGATATCAAGTTAAGTTGAAATACATAATAAATGTTGTGAACAAGCTCTGCCAGAAAGACATAAACCCATTTTTCTTCCTTTTATGTCTATTCTGCACATAAAAGAGTGTGTCTAAAAACTACACTGCAAAGACCCAAAACAAATACACAAAATAAATCTCATTACCTGCAGAACCGTGCTTTTGTACAATGAGATACACCGAAATTACGGGACACAAAGTAACTTTTGTCTCATGCAAAAGGGAATGATTGCATTCAGGGGCCTTTAGCGAGGGGGGGAGCCGGCCCTTTGCAACTTCACGTCACTGCTTAATTACTTCCGGCACGGCGACGGGAAGTTTCGGAATGAAAAATGCCACGACGATATCTTTTATACGCCATTAGTACCTTTCTTTAGAAATTTTCGCAGTCCCCATTGTCCACGCGATCTTTTGTAGCTTAATTAACACTGACACTGTTCTTTAGCCCGCGGTCGACAAAGGAGCCTATGGGATACTTTTTTCCGTCAACCGCCGTGGATTTAAATCGAATTTCAGATTCAGCGGATCTCGACTGTTTTTCTTTCATTCCGTACGGCGCGGCCATCGAAAATTGTAAAATAATATTCTGGATATCGCTGGTTTTATCGACTGAATTCGAATGAAGTAATTTTCGACGTTTTCTAAGATTAAAGCGAGGCAATTAATTTTATTATAAATACACCGCAGTGGTTTTAACCGAACGACTCCCACCTTTCCCCACTACGTCCTGGGCGGAGTACAATTATGCACATGGACTACTCGATAATGTGCACACAAAATATGCTCACGTACAGCAAGACGTAAGCAGTACCACCTATTATCTCGCTTGATATTGATGGTTGAGGGAAAAGTGTGCATGTAGCCACGTTTTCTGTCGCAGTTTGGAACTTGAGAGTTGTTTCCCTAAATCTACACACAGAACACACTAAAGCTTACCTCTAGATAGTAAACGGCTAAAGATGACTTCGATAGTTATGTCCGCTGAAAAATCTGTGAAACCATATGATGCATCAGTTCATGAAGTCCGTCTAAAAATAAAATATGTCAATTCCTCTTTATCCAAGCGATCAATGACTAATTAAATCTTCTCACCAGATAAGATTGAATCCAAATGTTAAGAAAAAAACTTAAAAATCGGCCACCTCGAAGATTTTAGTCCTTTTAAAGCCTTTCAGGTATTGCTGTTTTCTGTTGAGAAATAGAATCACTAAACTTAGGGGTTTTCTGTATCGGTGAAAAACTCTTTTACACTATATTAATAACTAGAGTCCGGATTAAAAAGCATTTAAAAAATAGCGGAAAAGGCGCTTAAAAAGCATATCGATTTTCGCAAAAAAAAGCATTATCATATGCAAAAAAAACATAAAGCAAGCACATACAATACATGTTGCAAAATGTTATAAATTAGATATACATTTTTGATTAAATAAGCATTGATTTAGAGATACGTAATACTTTATTCATATAACGTTAACTTTTAAATACTTCAAGAAAAACTTACAATAAATGCTTAGCATTGAGAACACATATTCAGTCAAAAAACTTTTAATAAAACAAACTTTTAAAACATTTTAATTCGTAGATACAAAATAATATTTAATCATCGAAACGTATTTTTAAAACGTTTTTTATTAACAGTTTTTAATCAAAACAATTTAAAAACAAAATTATTTCTGTTTCAAACACGAAATTATTAAATGTTTTAAATGTTAAACATTAAAATTTCCGTTTTAATGTTCTGTCGTCGATCACTTAAAACAATGTTTTTATAATTCGAAAAACTTTTTTCGACATCAACACTGGTGCATATTTAAATTCGAAATGTAACTGTCAATGGAGTCCAATCAAGAATTCTGATTTGTTTAGAAAAAAATGGAGAAAGATTTGATCACTTTTTTTAGGAACTTATGTCTTAGATTACCATAAAATAAACTAAAACTATATTATGTTGTCAAGAACTAAACACGCGAAATATCTTGATAACTCGATTTCCAAATGATACATGCATTGATTTTTCACCATAAATATGAGATCAACAAACCCAACATCATAAATGTCAAAATTGATAACTAATTGGTAGGCAACTCAATTTACAACAAATGAATGTATTGCCAAAGGATCGCTTTTGCAGTAAGAGGTCGAAAAACTTCAATAATCAAAAAAGGGTAAATTTTAGATATAGGGAAACCTAATACCGCTTAACGAGGGTTTCAATTCTATATTCGATCAGATAAAAATAGTAGAAACATTGTCGCATAAGTCCAATTATGAAAATTCGATTTTTCAAAATGTTGCTGCGGTTGCATAATTTTTGTTATTCAATTCAAATTAATAAAGCTCCGGTATAATTGGAACCGCCAGCTTATTGAAAATATTTTTGAAAATACCTTTTAGTTCCCTTCCTACTTGAACTTTAACAATGTACACTTGTGCATTAAGTTCAAGTAGGTAAGTTCAAGTAGTAAGTTCAAGTAGTATATAATTCCTAGTATAATAATAATAATAATATTTCCTAACTTCCCTAAATTCCATTACTTAATTATACCTTTGAAAAAGATATTGTTGGTAGCTAAAATATAGAAAATCTTAGATTAAACATCGTTGTTCTTTTCACCCCGCTTGATGTATCGAAATCCAATTGGAAAAGTTTTAAAATTGCTTTGGAAACTGAAAAAGCTTCTTAGATCTAATATTTACATATTTCGTAACTTCGATTGACGATATCTGCTAAAGTAGAAGAAATACATCGACAGTTCCTAATAGAAAAAGA
>JAWQRJ010005668.1:0-10085 GCA_033557515.1 Diorygopyx duplodentatus | reverse complement strand
CTCCTCAATTTGATTTCAATAATCTGAAATAATTTTTAAATAAATTATTTCAGGTTCTTAGTAATTGCTACCTATTGGACCGACGAAAACACTAAAACGGTACCTGGAACTTATACGGTATAACATTTCTTGTTACTGATTTATAAACAGTAGATAATTTACTGTGCGACGTAATTTTTCAAATGTTGAAATTGCCCTTTTCCCCCACACAAAGAACAAAAAAAAAAGCAAGTCGTGCAGCGTGTTATAATTAAGTTTTTTGCTACGCGATGGCATGAAAATTCGACCGACGAAAACTCTATTTTATATACTACTAGCATTGGGCTTTCACGTAGTGAAAATTTTGTTTTAGAACAATCCAAATATGGTCAACTTCGAAGAAATTCTGGTACACCGTTGGTTTTGCATTTTTTTTTCTTGAGTAATTACTAGGAAGTCGACCGACAAAAACTCACTTTTAGATACCGAAAAGAACAAGCTTCCTCATGGTGTAAGCAGATTTAACACATCGTTGATTTTAGGAAAGTTTTCGCGAAAAAACCTCTTATGGAGAAACAATGTATTCATTTTATTGATGATGCTATTGATATTTTGCAAAAAAAAAACGTTACCTGGAACTTAAATACCATTGCTTGTTGCAGATTGAGAACGAGTGAATAATTTTCTATGCAACGTAATTGTTAAAATGTTGAAATTACCCTTTTCCCCCACACAATTTTTAGAGTAAACTAGGAAAGGACAAGTGGTGCAGCGTGTTATACTTAGCTTAATTTCTATGTGATGGCTTGAAAATTCGACAGACCAAGTTTCAAATACTCTGTTTTATATAGTATGTACTAGCATTGGACTTTCACGTAGTGGAAGGCGTTTCGAGATATTGCATTTAGTTTTTGTTTTATAACAATCCAAATATGGTCAATTTCGAAGAAACTCTGGCACACCGTTGGCTTTGCAATTTTTTTCTGGAGTAACTACTGGGAAGTCGACCGACCAAAACTTACTATTAGATACCGAAAAGAACAAGCTTTCTCGTGGTGTAAGTATATTTAACATATCTTTGATTTTAAGAAAGCTCGCGAAAAAACCTCTTATGGAGAAACAATGTATTCATTTTATGGCTGAGAGGTTTAGGGATATCGTAACTCCGGTACTGTGTTTATTTATTGAAGTTTTCTGCACAAAACTGGAAATACTTATATCTTTCATTTGCAATTTCAGAAATGAACTCTCGCTGAAAAGATCTTCTGGAATAATCATTCCATCACTTTAGAGTTGTCTTCTATCACAAATTCGTTCACTTTTGCAGAATTTGATGCATCAAAATTGTATACCTTGTGCCGAAATACATCGTATTTTTACCAAAATAAATCATTCGCAAAAACTTCAGTACCTTCGTCATCATCACTCGTTTTTCGTCATTCGTTTCTTAATTTGTCTCACTATCACCACTTTCGATGTTATCACTTTCAAATGATGTTCTGTACTGTAGTTTTTTTTTTTAAGAATGAGAAGTTGTTTCCTGTTTCTCCATGTTAGGGTATTTTTTATTTATATCTTATAATATAATATAATAGTCGAAAAACTTGGAGAATAACAAAACCAAAGAATATAATAATGTAATGATAAACATTCCCGTCAACGTTATTTGTTTTGTCTTACGGTAATTTAAATAAATTAAAATAACCTAGATTAACCTCGTCTTATATTTACTAAACACACAATGTCGAATTAACAGATAATTGTATGTTGATATCAGTTGTTAACCAGGTTGTTTAATTGTTAATACTTGAGTATACATTTCTGGTTGTAAGTGTTATTTATTAATTAAACCAACCCTACATGTTTGGAATCCTGTGGATTCACCCTCAGGGACACTATTAAATAAACACGTTTAGAGAAGATACTTATTAACATTTTTTGTGTTCCATCTTGCAAATATATTAGTTGAATAAAAGGCTTATAACTTCTTTTATTTGCTTTAATCGTTTTAAATATACTAAGGAACTAGTTTCGGTCTATTTAGATCATCTTCAGTCTTAATCTAAAATCGGAATGTATATTAAGAATATAAAATTAATAAAGATGAAGGACAAAGAATATTAATCCCTTATTCTAGGTTAAAATTCCTTTTAACTTCTATTCAACTGTGATAATTATTTTGCCTGATGATTTTCAACGTCAATTTTTTAACTCGTCTTCTAAGATTTTTCAACTTTGACTGTAAGTTATTACTTTTATTTATTATTTAAAAAAAAGAAATATTCTTTGTTCTTCATCTTTATTAATTTTATATTCTTAATATACCTTCTGATTTTAGATTAAGACTGAAGATGATCTAAATAGATCGAAACTTGTTTCTTAGTATATTTAAAACGATTAAAGCAAATAAAAGAAGTTATAAGCCTTTTATTCATTTATTAGAATGTTTTCTTTTTTATCAATTTATTGCGTCCTAACTTGTTAAAATTATTGAAAATTGTGAACTTATTTGTCACTGGTGAGCTTTAATTTTGATAAATTTAATCGATGTGTTCAGCTTACATTTAATGTGTTGAAATATTAACCATTTTCCTCTGTGAATATATATAGATTTAGTATTTATCCTATTATCCTATTATCATGTGTTTATATTATATCAGATTTGGTGTTGAATTATGTGTACTAAACATGTGGAAAATTGTTCATTCTGTGTGTTCTGGTTTGTTAATATTGCAAATATATAATAATTAAGATGCAGTTTATCTATGAACAGATTATTTTAGTTTGTTTAAAAGATTATTGAATCCAGGGTAAAAACTGTGAGGTTGCTTCGTGAGATGGAGTTAGAGGTGTGTACTGTTAGTGGTCTCCTTTCTTCTTATTGAATTATTTTTTGGCCTTTGCATCTTAAGTAGTTATGTCAAAGATAATAGAAAAATTAACAGAACTCGCATTCACTCTCATTTCTTCAGCCTTTTTATCAGGCTTTGTTGATTCAGTTGAATGGTTCGTGCGAAAAAGTTTGCCCTACTTTTTTGACGCTCCCTTCAAAAGCTTCAATTATTAAGGTTAGCCCTCGCTTTCATTCACACACCGCTCGATAAAGAACGTCAATGAAACAATGCAATGCGGACAGGACGAGAGCGCCTTGAATAATCGCAACTGGCAATAACAATACAGCGTATACATCATGTACAATAACACCTTCTATACAAACAATTACCGGTCCAACTTATCCATTATGCGTTCGCAAAATTAAATTTCACCTTTATTACCCCGGGCAGTAAATCTTCGAATATGCTAATTCCGTTGCTGTGACCGCTTCGAGCACAAACGGCCGTTTTATTAATGTAATGAATTGTCTCTTCGATCTACATGGACGCTAGCCAATACACGGACAATAGGGGCACATGTACGCATACAGAACCGAAGGCTGGATCTCGACATTGCGCTTGAACAAAATGCAACTAATATATATTGTAATGGTTTCGAAGTATAAGCTCGGTCGCAATTATTTAGATTTACGGTCGTTTATTGTTTCACGACGCAAACGTCGATACTAATTGTCGTAATGAAATCGAGAGAAACTAACGTGCTCTTGTGATTTTTATTCAAATTCTGGTTGTTTTTATGGATTTGTTATTAATACTTATTATATTGATAATTTAATATAATTCCTTTTAATCCAATTTTTATTTAGCATGTTTTTGATATCTCTAAATTATAACGCGAAATTACAAACAAAGTGCCCCATTCAGGAAAGCACCAACTGCAGATTCACACTTCCATTGCCTTTGTGATTATCAGCTATTTCGATGATTGGATGTGCTTTGGTAATCACCACGGGTCATCATCAATGGCGTGAGATATGAAGAACAGTGAACACGTACAAACCCTCTGCGTACTGCGATTCGCTGCAAATTACAGATAGCTTTAGGCGTTTTCACTTCGCCCACTTTTCAAATCAGGATTTCGAACTTGAATAACCCCTACAAGCGATTAACTGGTATTTTGAACTGTGAAAATTTGAGGTATTTGAAATTCACTTCGTAATTGATGAATTAGAGTACAACAAATTTCTCACTTTTCCTCCTACGCAAGGACCTGTACGCTTTCGGCTTTTCAGGTATCTTACGAAAACAAAGTTCGAAATTAATTTATATCGAATCTAGTACTCGCGCCCAGTCGCACGCATCATTTGTTTCCCGTCACTTGTTTTTCTAATCTTCGCACCATATCGATCAGTCATCAAATGCACGGACATAAATATCGTTCACAAAACCGATGTTTCGTCCATTTGATCCATTAATAATTGTACACCGACCGAACACTTAATAAAAATGACTGCGCTATTAATAGGCCAACAGGTCGAAGCGGCTACGAAACAATAGCAACCACATACACTCCTACCAATTATACGGTGCATGCAAATTTACAAAATCAGAGAGTGAAAAATTCAGTGAAAAGAGTGGAATCTGCAAATAACGATTATAATCTTGGAACAAGTGCTAAAATTATTTTAGCAGCATAAAAGGAAATTTTCGTCGTTTTGGTCACAACACTGTATTTAATGAACTTTAATAGAATAACTACACCGCAGCAACAAATTGCTGCAAACGTACAAACAAGTACAACGGACAAGAAACCACTCATAATTAACTGCGTGTAATAAAAGCAGCGCAAAGATGCGTCGCGAAGGCGCATCCATCACATCGGCGCGATTCTCCTACCATAAGCGGCCTCTCAGCTGCTTTTTCGAATTCCCCAAAGATGATAACAAGCGGCTTGCACTAATTGTCGCCCGCCAAACGTGTAATAATTCCTTAGACACCGCGACAAGCGCGGCGCCGTCCTCTGAATTGTAAATGGTACTTCCTGCCCTTCTGGTCCACCGTCGCCGATCACAACTAACTTACATATTACAAGCTAATTGCGTACACCATGACCAATTTCGGAAACAGGAGTTTTGCGATTACCCGCGTCTCTGATATTCAGTGCACCTGCTGATAGTTTGAGACTTGCTTATTTGTATTCCTCATCATATCCTATCCATCGTTATATTCGTGTTTGTTAATATAAACGTTTATCTAACATCAAATATTTCGCTGTTTCTCTTCATAATGAGTACTAGTACCTCGTTTAGTGCTAAATAAATAGCTCATGACACACCAAACCCACGTTTTGAACGGTGCAAGTTTATTATTCGTAATTAGAGACAAGTGCACCATTCTATATACGGTGGGAAGGTTAAGAGTACGGAGACAGAGGTCGATTATTGAACGAATCGGCGTAGGAAAGTGGAAATTCTTCGTAGCGGTATGTGGGTGGACCTGTATATCTTTCCTTATTTACTTTTATTGCATTCGACAAGACGCCCACGCTCGGTTCGAGGTTTCGATTTAGACCAAAATTTCGATGCCGAGTGGACGAATTTTAATAATTGCATCACCACGATTTATTTGAGTAGACTTCAAAGTGCTATTCACCTCCTAACGAGATTGTTATCTCCGATTTTTGCTTCGTTAATAAGATGATATATAAAAAAAATATATTAAAACGATCGAAGATTGAACGATGTATCGGTAATAGGCTTTTAACAGTAAATTGATCACGCTGCAATGATTAGACAGTACTGCACAGGAAATATCAATCAAGTACAGCTTGAAATTGTAACACGAATTTAATGGTTCTGCTAATTAAATTTAATGGCTTGATTTTAAGATTACGCGCGTGATTAAAATTCCTTTAATACCTTCAAGCCAAAGCGGAAACTCAACTAATAACAATAATAACCGATTTTATTTCGTGCAGAGAGTACCTTGATCCGCATATCGCAAAACGTATGATTACTTAAAAGAGGCTTTAGCACGATACTTATGGTATTAGTGAAAAGCTACTTACGGTATTAGTGAAATTTCACCCATAAATACGTTAAGAACATATACCAGTGATTTTGTCGTGGCTGTCGCAATACAATTAGAAAATCTGGTCTTAACACCAGTCACAGATATATGACGTAATAAGTAAGAATTTGCGTACATATTTGAAGGTAAGAGATACGTATTAACAATAATTTTTTTTCTTCGTTTACCGCTTGTTCATCCAAAATGCACACTTCCTCAAAATGAACACTTGGAATTTTTCTTTTCGTTGCAGCTAAAAGTTGTTGACAACATAGTATATAAGAAATATCAATGTGAGAAAAGTTATAAATAAAAGAGTTAGAGTATACTCTTTTTTATAATTTTTTTTTATTTTTTTTATAAAAGAGTTAGAGTACATTTAACTGAACGAAAATATATTCAAAATTATGAGAAATGAGTTAAGGGATATGGAAAATTATGTTATATACACTATGTTACCAAATTTTGCTGTCTCTATATAAATGGTTCACCATATAAAGAAATGGGTTTTGTATTGGATGAACGTAGAATAAATTTATTTCATCCATTATTTCTTTTATACACACATTTTTTGTACTGTTACTGTTTTATATATCCTATGATGCTTTTATCCGAAGCATCATAGGATATATAAAATGGATCATAGTTGAAGCTTGTATTAGTATTTTATTACAAACATGATTGTTAGATTAACGGACACTTTTCGATTCAAAACCCAAAAGATTGAACGAAAAAACAAAAAAATCGTAATTCATCAACAATTGAAAAGCAAAAATTTTAGAGACGCCCAAACGTCCTAAAAAATTATTGTTGTTTTGTTCATTAACAATGTTTAAAATTTTACAAATTTAACAAGAACAAAATAATTTTTCCTCAAATTGTCCGTCTTCAGTCAAGGTTCCTTGTTCTTCCTTATATTCATAAGGGAAATCATCGCTTTCTTGATATTGAACCACGTCATTTACGTCTGATGAAGAAGAACTTGCCATATATTTTACTTCTTTTAATTGTTTTATTGTTATTACTGTCAAAAGGTAATCTTTTTTAATAACCGACATCGCATCATTTTCAAGTTTCTTTAGTTCTGCAAGCATTTTCAATTTCCTCTTTCTCTGGGTTTTCTCTGAGTTGTTTTGTTTGTTTAAGATTAAGACCACAGTGCATATTTGCAGCAGTTTATTAGGTACTCAGCTAATAATTTTTCTGGATAATTTATAAATAGTTGTCGGTTGACAAATTTTGAGTTATAACCTTGCGTTACTAGGTGCTTTATTATTTTTTATATAACCAAACCATCTTGACTTGAGGGTATTATGGTCGGCTCCTGCCTGTCTTATGGACTTGGACCTATTTTTTATTTTATCTAGTGCACGCTGAATGATATCTGCAGCAATGTTTATTCTCACCGGTCACTTTAATTACGAGGGTGCATTTTTCTTATAAATTGTTGGTATTTTCTGTAATAGAGCAAAAACAAATTTGAATTTTGTGAATAATCATGAGTTGGTTGGTTTCGGGCAAGTTCGAAACGCCCAACCTTTATTTGTCCGAAAGATCCCTCAACAAATTTCGCAGGGTTTTCAATTAAATAACAACTGCATCAAGTCATTCTCAAAAGATTACTTTTACTTATGCCACGCGACTGTACATATTCATAGTCGAACAACCCAACCCAACAGCAACAAATATTTCACTCGCAACTCATATGATTGCAAAATAATTATAACTGAACGTTACGTCCAACACTTGGCTTGTAACTTTACTTGGGTACTATTGGTACCACTGTGAACATACTGAACTTACTTTGGCGCTAATAACTTGAAATTTAAAGTTGCCAAAGACACTGTCCCAAGCATCCGCAGTCCCGATGATGCGATTTTATTAATTCCTTTGGAATATTTTGTTATTTTTTGTCTAAGCATATAAAAGTTCCTAAAGTTTGTATTCCCTTTTTGTGTACTGTAACTTTTGTCTTTTTAAATTTTCTACAGTGCACCTAATTGGTTTTAGCAATGAAAACAATATCGCCTTCAAATTTGAACTTATTTAACCGTTCGTCATAAACATTAATGTCCGTTCGAAATACTTCTTCAAGTATTTCAAAATCAAATGCTTTCAAGCTTACGAATAACAACACAATTGGGAAGTTGTGATCATTTGCCCGTTTCACAAGTGTACAACCAAACTGTGATAATAATAATAACATATTATATAATTTTGGTTGTATACTAGTGGAAAAGTTGGTACTGGGAGTGAAAAGGGGGTTAAAGCCAATATAGATAGAATGTTTTGTTTGCTTGTCTTTCGACTTTAGAAAATGCATTTTAAATATCCACATATATTTTTGTTAATACACATACAAAAATACCCACAATATTCTCCTCACTCCCTTCCGCTTTCCTGCCTTCTCCTTATTACCATTAGCATCCACTCCACAACCTTAGTCCCAATGTCCAATACCTGTCCATGTCCTTCCAATAAGTTGTTTTCAGAAAGGCTAATTCCCCTGTAATATTCTATTTTGTTTTTCTCTCCCTTTTTACTTTCTCTCGTAAAGAGAAAGTAATGCATTCGGCCAAAATTTTGATGGTGAGATTTTGACATATCTTTTTGACCATTGGTCTGTCCGTTTGTCCGTCCATTGCACAATTTGTTTGTGATCCACACTTGGACAATTTCTAATCCTTTTAGATAAAAAAGCTTCAAATAAAAGCTGCAGGGTTTCAGTCCTTCTCTCTTCTAGAAGAATTTTTATATATGCAGGGTCAACACTCTTTTTAGGTTCCTTATAGAATTTATAGTCTATTTTATTAAACATACGTTTGGCAAAAGTCGCAACCTTTAAGAATTATTGGATATTTAAAGTAAAAAAATAAATATATTTTTTTTTGAAACAAAGTTGGCCTGCGGTTCCAAAAAAAATTCAAAAAAGAATTTTTTTTTCATAACCATTTTACTAATTTTATTCACGTTAACCTGGGACACACAGTATAGTTTAAAAGTTATTGCCAATTTTTTTTTGCAAAAAATTACGTTTGAAACAATGAAACTTTTATTAGTTTTTCCCTAAAATAAATAGAAATAGGAAAAGTGTTCCTAACAGACGGACGTACAGACAGACAGATGGGTGGACAGACAGACCAATTGCCATAAATGGCACTATTAGTCTTAGATTAACCTAAAATTTTCAATTCATTAAAATTAATAAAAATAATTCCAATTTTTACTATCTTTCCTATTTATTGTTAGTTACATCAAAATACATGATCTATATTTCATGTTATTAACTACTTTTTCTGCTTCTCTGTATATAAAAGAAAAATTGTTTTCAAGCTGTTTTCAAGTTTACTTAAACAATGGTTACTTCTTTATTGATTATAATAAGTTCACTCCTGTATGGAGAAGATCATTCAAAAATGCTACTATATGCTTTTTTTATTTATCAAAAATAAACACACCTTTCCTGTGAATAAAATATCTAAAATATTTATTGTTTTCAATTTTTGTAGTTTGTAATTACATATTAGTTTTAAGTTTATTTTTTAAACGAAAAAATATTTTATTAATATCCATAAAAGATATTTTATTTTTAACAAAATTAATTAACACTTGTATTGAAAAGTATTTGCACTTTTATCATTTTAAAAACACAATTTTGGGAAAATTATGGTAACTTATAGCTTTACAGTCCAACTAATTATGACGACTGTACAATTGTAGATAAAGAATAGAAGTTCATCATTACCTTTCCAGTTGTCATAATAAAAATGACCAAAGTTCGAGTTCAAACCTGTTTTAAACCTTTTTGCAGATTTACACAATTTGCTTTCAAAAACCATATCTGCTTTAGTAATTAGAGAAATTTATTGAAAAACTCACAGATTGTACATAAAACTATCCAATTCTGGATAAAAAATAGAAGTTCATCATTACCTTTTCAGTTGTCATAATAAAAATGACCAAAGTTCGCGTTCAAATCTGTTTTTAACCTTTTTGCGGATTGACACTATTTGCTTTCAAAAACCATACCTGCTTTAATAATTCGAGAAATTTATTGAAAAATTTACAGATTGTAAAGAAAATTGTATAGTTGTGGATAAAAATAATATTTACAAGAACTGACATTTTAAGTCAAACATACGACATTTCAAGCTTGACAATAATTAAAATGTAATTTTAGATCAGTTTTTTAGAATTTTAGAA
>JAWQRJ010005667.1:0-10086 GCA_033557515.1 Diorygopyx duplodentatus | reverse complement strand
ATCTAAAATATTTAATTAAATATTAACTATTAATTAAATACTAAGGACTACGAGTGAGTAAGTCTTTAACCTGAGTTTCCACGTATTATTTTAAGTCAAACATATATTGCTACACAATTGATCTTATAGATCAGATTGTAATATCATAAAGTGTCTCAAAGAATAATATTTTTTTTATTAATAATTAAAAAAAGCAAATCTAAAATATAATAATGGAAATAGTGACACTACTACTGATATTTATATTGATTTGACTGAACCATGTAAATCATTACTGAAACATGTAAAATAAACGTAAAAACATAATTAAGTCAATTAAACTATATGTTTTAGCTATTAGAATACCAAAGAAGAACAAAAGTATTTTTTATAAAATCGACATTTATTTATTATCCATACCGAATATTTGAGACATTTTTTATCGAATACCATTCAACAATTCACAACATAATTTCAAACGAAAAATTGTTAGTGCCTTTATGAAATTCCACGCAATACTGTCTATTCTCAACTTTGCATAGTCTATATAGTAGAAAAATATACATTAGTAGTCAACTTAAAACGTGTTATGTGGCAATATATTACTAAAAATACAAAAGTTATTAACACCCATTTGTGGTTCGGTAAAAGTCTGTTGCATAAAAACTTGTTTTCGACACATATGAATACCAGATAATTATTTTATTAATACTAATTATAGGAACGATAAAGCGCTGCAGATTTTAACACTGAAACTAAGAAATTATGAATATTTATTCGTGAATGCTTATGTTGCCTTGAAGTTTGGCGGTAGTTGCCAAAAGTAAAAAACACCATGAACAATAATTACCACGAAAATACAGAAGGAAAAAATGCAAAGAAAAAAGGCTGTTAATTCTATAATTACTCGCACACGTGTTCACGGTGACTGGAAATGTCAAATGCTCTTTTTATGGTTATGTGGTGTAGAAACGTTGTTGTAGGAAGGAGGTTTTTAGTTCATTAAAACTTAACGCCAAAATAAATTTAATTGGGGAAGGGTAACTTACAGAAGGTCATCCATACATTATAAGAAATGATTCTTAACAAAGACAGTTGTTCTATAAATGATTTGTTTAGTTTTTTTCTAAATCAAAAGAATGATAACTCCTATTATGATCACGAGCAATTGAAGATAAAACCTACGAAAATTTTGAAATCACTAATACTGAATATTATTATTAATGCTAGTTCTAGTGCAATTGAGATTTTTCTACCTATTTACTAACTTTTTTTCTGTTTTTCTGTTTAACTTTTAACTGTTTTCCGCAGAAATGGCGAAACACGTCAACCTTCATGTGAAGGGGGACATCTTTTAGCATAAAATTAGATTTCTCCTTTTCATCTCCCACCATACAGAGGCCCACTATAAATCAATTTAAATTGAATAATGGATCTTGCGATACTTTCAATGAAAGGTGTCTTCGTTCTCTACCTGACCATGTTTTTGGTTTTTTTAAGGTACGTTCTAGAGGAAAAAGGAGGTAGGTGGTTAAAAATAACGTGATGGATTGCTTTGAATTATTTTATGTGTTGAAAATTACCTCGGTTGACCTCCATACAAAAGTACAACTGATCTTCGAAACGTCTGCGAATATTATTGAACATTTCAGGAGTTACCAAACGTCATTCCCCAATAATTCTGTTACGTAAGTCTTCTTCATGTGAACTGGGACATCTTCAACTTAAGGTTGAAGTGTTTCGCCATTTCTGCGGAAAATAATTGCGTGCAAAGATATTTGGGATGGCCTTCTTTGGGACACCCTGTATTTATTAACACAATGCAGGCTATCTAACAAAAAAAATAAATTTTGCTTTTGGAAGAGTGTTAGTCATAAAATAGTCACTCTGGTGTACTTTGATCACAAAATTAAACACACATGCAGATTTTTTTACCATAATCCAAAATCTAGTATGCTTATCTGAATGAAATCTTGAAGTATATCTGTTTTCGAGGTTGTAGAATGTTAATATTTATATAAATCTTTGCTTGCTTGTAGAGGGCGCTGGAGAAGCCACTATCTACTCATAATGTGTGCTCAAACTTTTTAGCACCATATATTTCAGCTGTTTTTGACGTCATCAAATTATGTTAGTGACGTCATTTTTGAAGAAAAATGGTAACTTATTTAATTTCTCTAAAATAGCACTGTCGGCTGGTAATGACTGGCATCAATGATTGTGATTTTTTTTTGTTAGGTTGATAATGTATTTGGAATTTTTGAAGTTTCTGTATTTAAATGTGAGTCACCCTGCATAGATGTTAGTATAAAAGATATATATAGAATAATATTTCCTTTATTCCAGGGTTTTTTAAAACTAATCTTCTATATTTTTTCGATTTAATTTTTACTTATTAACGATCAAGAGTGGAAAACGCAACATTGTAGCCCTCAAAGTACATCTGAGCTTGGTTTCTTCAAAGCACAACCGAAACTGTTAGACAAAATTGCGATATTTGGCATGATGAATAATTGAACATGTTAAAACATTTGCTGTTTACTGTTACTTTTAAAATTTTGATCAAGGGTATACCAAATGAGGAAATTTAAAATACATTGTACAGCAACTCTTTTGTAGATTGATTTTTTCCATTTTAGTAGAAAATTAAAAATACAATAAAATGTTCCACTTCGATCGTGCACCTTCCTGCTATAATATCAAAATAAATGTTAAACTTTCATTTTTAACCATGTAGATTACCATATCTACATCACTTATTTACGATACATATGTGTTGGTTTATACTATATTAATTAATTGAAAACATAACCAATTGGTAAGTTTAAAGTTAATTTGAAAATTTATGCTCAGATATTTTTCATTCCTCACAGATTCGTAATCAGAAACCTGAAAAGTGAGTATTCTTAATTTTTTTAAGGTTCACTATTGCTCCATTATTGAGAATTTTAACTTTTCAACCTCCGATTCGTAATAAGCGACCAGAATAATCCTTCAGCGCCCACTTTCCAGATAACACATCAAAAGAAAATGCTTAAAAATATGTGTTGGAGTATTTCGTGACGCTAATTGGCAATCTGATGAAGCGTTAAGCAATGCAAGTCTAGGCAAACAAAATTATAAATATTTGAATTATTGTAAGGAAACTACTTCTACAGTAAAAGTTTCTTGAACTGCATTTCTGAGCTCATCAAAGCGTTTTGCCTATTTTATGTTGTAGAATACTGTATATGTATATTGGAGGCGCATTTTAGGCATACTTTGCATACATATATGCATTTTGCAAATTGGAATTTGTGTATATTTTTGAGGAGCAAATTGAAGGGCGGATTTTTCCAAAAATTATATAGGGTATTTTTTAATAAAAATCTAGCGCCATCTTCAAAAAAAGTTTCAATCAACACCGTCAAAGATTCCAATACGTCAAACTGCATTAAAGTAATTAACATTTGCAAAACTTCCTTCAAAAGAATAATTTTTTTGTTATGCGTAGTATATTACTCCACCCCTTAATTCGTTTTTTTTTTTTACTTTTAATTACTTTAATAATAATGAAAAAGTGTCCCGTTTTGAGTAAATTGCAAAAATAAGTTAGAATTTTGCAGAAAAATTAAAAGTAGTAGTTGGAAATATTGTTCAGGACAGAAAGTAAAAGATCTTTTTTTTTATATGCAATGTTGTACACTTCCGTTTATTTTATTAGAATCTTATCCTACATGTTTTGTGCAATGCACATCATCAGGGAGAGCTACAAGTTTAATGTCATGTTAATGTTATAGTTTGGTATTGTGTCTTATTTCACTTACTTGTCAGATTGTGAGCTTACTCATTAAAGTTGCATTTATGAATTCTGGTTCGGTAATCATTTCATCTGTCATGTTATTTACAGAGATTGCGTAAATTATGTGTTATTGATAGGCGGTTTCAGGTTATGTTATTTGTGTTGTCTGTTATTTGTAATATTATATTGGGTCTGCATTGTCTCATATCTGTCAATAGTTGGTGGATTTGCTTCCTCTGTGTAGATTCCTCTGTTTATCCTTATATTTATTTGATTATATGATTGTTTTGGGTAATTTTCTTTTGTGTTTATATGGTTAACTTTATGGTTAATGTATTAGTGGCTACTCTAGTATATGTGATCAATTCTTATATTGTATACGGATTCATAAAATATGTAAATAATGTTTTTTTTAGTGTTTATCTGTTCATTGAGGTCTTCTATGTCTGTTCTGGTATTTTTTATTTTCTCTATGTGATGTGTTTCATATATTTCTAATTTGGTACTTTTATTTATCTATTTATATTTATTTATACAGAATTTATATTATGTCTGTATTCTTTGATTCACATGTAAAGATTTCTTCCGGTTTCTCCTATGTAAACTGCGCCGCAAGTGTTGCATTCGGGTTGGAGTATATCCAATCAATGGGGTATATCCATTGATTTAGATGTGCATTGCACGAAACATGTAGGACAAGATTGTAATAAAATAAGTGGATGTGTACGATATTGCATATTATTACTATAATAAAACCCAGTTAAACTGGACACAAACGAATTAATTTAGTTTTATAGCGATGAAGTCGTGTCTTTTAGAGTGTATATCTTGGTCACCACAACTCCAGTTTGATTAGTGTTTTGGCATTTGGAAGGACAATAATTAATATATAATATAATTAATCAGTACAACACAATACAAAAATTGATTTTTTAACAAAAGTATTACGAATATATGTTTTTAGAGTCTACCATTATTTTTTAACTCAAAAAAAACTCGCATATCGATCGAATGTCAATTTTTCCACATTAATAAGTTGACTGGGGAGAATGGTTTCCTAAATTTGGGACAGAACATGATTAATACTAGATATTATAGTGCATAAAAGTGTGAAGCGAAATCTTTGATATCTTGAAATATCTTTGATTAAAAAATGAGTGGATCCCATAGAAATAACATACCTAACCTAACCTAAAAACCAAAGATTGAACGTTCGCAGCGAGATAATGGGAAAATTCCAAGTAGCCAAAAGGTCAAGTTTACCTTGATTATTATGGCACAATAATCAATTTTGTCAATTTGAAAAAAAAAAGAATTAGAGTAGAATTATATTTGCTTAACTGTGCAAACTTCTTCACAAGAAACTTCTCAAAAGCTAATTAACAAAATTACTACAATTACGACGTTTCCAGAAAGTTGCACAAGCACCACCTTCTATCACCGTTGAGACGTTGATTCTTATGAACTAGAGATTATGAAAAGCTAGATGAACCTTTAAATTTGGTAACTTCGGCATCTTTGGTACTTATTAGTCATGCCTTGAAGATGTAAAATAATTTTCGAAATATACATCAAAACAAAACAGTGTATTTTCCTTGTCGAAGGATTTTTACCGAACCATGAACCATTTAAATAAAATTGTCGTTAAACTTAGTCTAATAAAAAGTACTAGAAGTACATATACAACGGCACAGAGTCCCTCCGATTTGTACAACAATAAAGAAAACAAAGAAGAAATATTTAAATGTAACAGATCAATTATTTCAAATTGAGTGTTTTTTTAGGAATTGTGATATATTTATATAATATACATACATATACTATGCTTATATAGGACCAAAATTGAAATCGAACATATACGAAGAAGTTAGTTTTGAAAATTGACACTAAGCGTTCAGCTTTTTGACCTCTTTAACGGTGGTAGTTTCGATTTTTATGCTCACTTAAAATAAGTTGAACAACGATCGATAAAAAGGTCAAAAACGATAGGTCGATGGGAATAATATGTAAAGGCCGGTCTGCGCTGGTTTTTCTATGTCTAATTTTTACTTCTACTTTTAAAAATAAAGTTGCAATGACAACAACAGCTTCTTTAAACTACAATAATTATTCCCATCATTAAGGTTCAAAAAGTAATTATAGTACAGTCCAGCCAAGCAAAAGTAGTTTTCAGAATTATGTAAAGTGTTGTTCATAATGCATTACTGATTATGTCAAAAGTATGAATCTAATAACTGTGCAACTAAAAATGCGAAAAATAATAATAGCTGCACAAAATTTGCTAAGCTTTAATGACGTCGTACTTTTGAGATATTCGTAAGTACTCTGTGGCTAACATAGCTGGACATAAATTGGACTAATAAGGGACCTAAGCTAGCAAATTGTATTTTTTAGACCATATTTATTACTGTCATATTAATTAATATCATCGATTGAAACGAACAAGTGAAAATGTAACAAGCATGATACATCGAGTAGTGAACGTGTGTTTGAAAATTGTAGACCAAAAAATGTTTATCAATGACGTTCTATAGTAAAAACTTTAGATGAATTGTTAACTAATTTACGAATTTTCATGATGGTAACGTTTAACCAGAACCAATCTTATCGTACAACTGCAGCATGATTACCTACTGTAATATTATTATTATTATGCGGTGCATCGCATACCTACGTTATATTATGATTATTCTACTATGACCTGTACTGATATTCTTACTAGTAGAGAATTGAAATGATATCTATCTATCGGAAAGATAATAAATTATATCTATGCTAAACATGTTGTTATTATTCCCGTCTTAATAAAATAAAATTTATTCTTAAATTACTTCCAAACAAGGAGAAATCGCGAGGACTTTGATTATACGATGTCCCGTCTTGTTAAAAATTTATTTTTACTACATTGTAAAAAACTACAATGAATTAAAACCAGTAAATTTTGTGTTCATGGCTTCAGTGAAGAAAAGAACAAAATATTATGAGAACAACGCAATACCTCAATGCCCTATAGCGTGGGTAACGTAAATTGTTAACATTAATTATTTTTTGTTGCATTGTTACCTGCTATTATGATTGTATCCTGTTTTTCCGCAACAACAAATATCTTTCCAAAACAATACTTTATAACGCATAATATGTTTTTCACAAACAAATAGTAATGGACCATCGATTTTTGACCGCAAACATTACCACTCATAAGTGGAAGGTCACATATTACCGCGTAAACATAAATTAATATGCTTTGCAGACAAACATAATTCAATGATCATAAATTCATCAACGGTGTTATCCTAAATTGTTATTTATGTGTGGGTATTATTTCACACTAGGATAATGATGTTGTTAATTATAATTAATTAATACCTTACAACGCAGGTTTTGAAAACGTACGCTATGATTGCACAAAAAGCATGTAAATACGTACAAGCAAACAAATAAATGCGCAGTTTCCAAAAGTTGTTTTCGTTATTAGTTTTGCGCTGTTTATAACATTAAACACTATGGCTAAAAAATTATTATGAAAAATTAAATTTTTACTTTTAAAATATTTTAAATAGAAAAAGAACCTCTCAAAGTCTCAAAATTAGGTCAATTTCCCCATCCTCCGATATTCGAATTTTAAAAATGTTTTGATGTTATCGAATTGTATTGGGGTAAAAATGGGTACAAAATAAGTTCAATTTAGGACATCAACAAAGTTTTAAAATTCCAATGTTGGGGGGTAAGGAAATTGACTCCTCAAAAGTTTCTAGTAATCATCAGATCTAAATATCTCAAAGAAAACACTTTGTGAAGTGTTTTCTTCTTCTCAGTGATGTTATGTTTTCTTCTTCTCAGGAGATCGAATTGGTTTCAAAGGTACTTAAGAGATTACTTAATAGATCTCTTAATATTTAAGAGATTTTTAGTTAATGACGCAAATAAACACCAACTTTGCACAAATTTGTGACAAAACAACTTTTTTGGGGTTTATAATCCGATTACGAAGTTCGTCGTGAAAAACCTGTCGCGGTTGAGGGAGAACGGGGCCTCGTTCCGTTCGAACGGTAAATTGAAATACGCGGGCTGCGATGAAGGGGTCATCAAACTGTTCGACGTCGCCACGAAAAGTACGCTCAGGTAATTGGTTATGTTTCATTATTCGTTCCAAAATCAAACCGATCTAAAATTCTAAAAAACTGATCTAAAATTACATTTTAATTATTGTCAAGTTTGAAATGTCCTATGTTTGACTTAAAATGTCAGTTCTTGTAAGTATTATTTTTATCCACAACTGTACAATTTTCTTTATAATCCATGAATTTTTCAATAAATTTCTCGAATTATTAAAGCAGATTTTAAAGAAATTAAATTAATTGGTTGGACTGTAAAGCTATAATTGACCTTCATTTTTAAAAATTGTCTTCCTAAAATGATAAAAGTGCAAACACTTTTCAATACAGATGTCAATCAATTTTGTTAAAAATAAAATATCTTTTATGGATATTACTTATCTTTTCGTTTAAAAAATAAACTTCAAACAAATAATTACAAACGATAAAAATTTAAAATAATAAAAATATCACATTATATTGATTTTGTCAAAAATAAACACAGCTTTTCCTGTGAATAAAATATCGATGAGACTTTTTGAAAGAAAAGATATTTTATTCGCAGGAAATGTGTGTTTATTTCTGATAAATAAAAAAAGCATATAGTATCATTTTTATGGTCTTCCCCATACAGTAATGAAACTATTATAAACAATAAAGAAGTAACATTGTTTAAGTGAACTTGAAAACATCATTTTTAAACTTTTTTTAGTTTTCTTTTATATCAGGGAAGTAGAAAAAGTAGTTAATGACATGAAATATATTCTAAATAAATAAAATAAATAATTTTAATGAATGGAATTTATTTTCCTTTTATACCATCAGAAATTGCAAAAAAATATTTGTGCAAAAATTAAATCTTAAATGCAAAAGTCGATTATAAAAATAACTCACTATTCATCGAGTAATCATGTATTGACAACAACTTCTAAACAACAGAAAAACATAAAATTTTACATAATTTTAATTTTAAGTATTAAATTTTAAGTTATATTATTTATAATTGATGAATCCCGGTTACACGATTTGCACACCACGAAACTGAATGAGAAATACCCTTTTGGCTACTGCGGATGGAGGGGTTAACGGAGGTGGAGTTGATCTAAACACCATGGCAACATTTACTTTGTTTTACTTTTTTACCTGAAAGTGTATTACATTAGTTAAAAAAATTCTGAGGTGAGATTTTGATATATCTTGATGAATTATATTAATAACATGAAATATAGATCATGTATTTTGATGTAACTAACAAAATAGAAAAGATAGTAAAAATTTGAATTATATTTATTAATTTTAATGAATGGAAAATTTTATGGCAATTGGTCTGTCTGTCCACCCATCTGTCTGTCTGTACGTCCGTGTGTTAGGAACACTTTTCCTATTTCTATTTATTTTAGGAAAAAAAAGTTTCTAATAAAAGTTTCATTATTTCAAATGTAATTTTTTGCAAAAATAAATTGCAGATAACTTTTAAACTACACTATGTGTCCCAGGTTAACTTGAATAAAATTAATAAAATGGTTATAAAAAAAATATCAGGAACCATTGGAACCCCTGGCCAACTTTGTTTAAAAAGGATATTTATTTGTTTTACTTTAAATGTCCAATAACTCTTAAAGGTTGCGACTTTGGCCAAATGTATGTTTAATAAAATAGACCATAAATTCCATATTGAACCTAAAAATGTAATAATATACAGGGTGTTCCCATTAAAAATCTGAAATTGCATAGCGTCTTGAAGAAATGGGACACCTGCGTATATGAAAATACTTCTAGAAGAGAGCAGCCTTTCTCTCTTCTAGAAGTATTTTGTATTTTGATACCATGTAGCTTTTATTTGAAACTTTTGTGCAAGCTAATTGTGTAACGGACAGTCGGACGGACGGACCAATGGCGAAAAATGGTACTATTAATCTTAGAATACCGTAATTCGTCCAGATATATCAAAAACTCACCATCAAAATTTTGGACCGAATGCATTACTTTCTCTTTATATGATAGAAAGTAAAAATTACAGGTAAGTGTTGGATTCTGTGGCGGCAGTTGATTTTAGTCAGTCATGATTTTTTTACCACGAAAAAAAACATGGCTGACTACATGATTTTTTTTCGTGGTAACAAAAACAAAAAGAAGATCATTATTATTATTTATTTTTTGCTAATCATATTATATATATATATATATATATATATATATATATATATATATGTGTGTGTGTATATATTATAA
>JAWQRJ010005666.1:0-10086 GCA_033557515.1 Diorygopyx duplodentatus | reverse complement strand
CAGCTATATCTGGTCTTGAATAGGTAGGGTATTTATAAATGGGTATTTACTCCTGTTTTAGGTAAATACTCAAAATGAGGGTATTTGTAAAATATCTTAGTTTTTTAAACCCGGTACTTTTCTGGTGCTCCTTATTTGATTTCTGTATTTACCTAGATGAATAATAATACTTAATTAAACTTCCAGTGGCCTCTGCGCATGGTGAGGACAGGGGGAAGCATTTTTATTTCCACTGATTTTTGTTGATGATGATGTTCTTTTTTCACAATCTGGATTACTTTTTAGTTAAATAGTTATAGCACTTTACAGGTATTTTATATTTCCGAAATATTATCTAGACAATATCACCTCTGCAGAGGCTATACTATTTTTATAGTTAGATAGAAAAGTTTAAGAAGTTACATATTTGTATTTTTTATTCATCAGCTCTATATGGATGGGTTCCGCTACAAGAGCTCCTCTACAACTCTTGTACAGGAACCTATCCATATAGAGCTGATTGATGAAAAAATCCGAACCCAACGCATCCGAATCGCACCAAATCAGATCTAAACCCAACCTGAACTAAGAAGTAAGCCTAACCAAATTTTATCCAAAAACAACCCAATCCAATACAATTCAATTCGAACCTAATCCAATCGAGACCAAACCGAAGCGAATCCAATACAATTTAATCCAAACCGAACCTAACTAAATTCAGCAGAGGGTTTTGAATTGTCTGCAGATGCTCCATAGGATGTTGAAGCAAGACGAACGCATTGTTTCTAGTGTACGGTGGTCACTGAGAAGAAGAGTGGATTCGGACCTAGCAACATTTTTGATGCGCGCTGAATATTATTGGTGAAAAAACCATTTATATGCCTACTTTTCCTCTTTTTGGAAGCAGAGATCTTCCATCTTCATTTTTTTTCTTCCATTTCTTTCATTGTTTTCTGCTCTCTACTCTTTTTTCCTACATCTATCTTTCGTTTCACATCTTCTGGTTTATTTTCAATCTGACTTCAACCTTCTTTCTACTTTGCTCTACTTTTCTTCATTCGCCCTTTCCATTTTGCTTTTCTGTGTAATTTCTTCCGTATTCCCACTTATTACTTTCTTTCTTCTCTATCTCTGCTTCCGTCTTCGTGTTTGTTCTTTCTTTTTCAAAGAATTTGGTTCGTCAGTCTTTTCGCCCTTCCCTCATTATATAATACATTATTTTTAAATCTTATTGTTCTTCTCAGCCTTCTTCATTCATATTCTTCTTCGTTCTATTCCTTTTCTCCCTTTCTTCTTCGTGCTCCCTTTCACTTTTTTTTTATTCTTTTAATCCCATATCATATCGAATCACATATATATCACATCGAATCATCCCAATTCTAAGCTCCTTCTCTAATTTCTAAGAGAACTGTTCTTCAAATACCCACTATTTTCCATTCCTTCCGTTTTCTCCCGTCCTTCTTTTTTCCCATTCTTCCCCTACCCTTCTTTCGGTAGTTTTCTGTCTTTTCTTACATCGTACATTTCTAGCGTACATCGAAGGCTTGTCCATTTTCAATTTGCCTACTGCTTCTGTACCCGTCTACTGCTTCGACTTCGCGCTACACCAAAAGGGATGAAATTTTGGATTTTCCCTCTATCTTATTTCCTTATCTCCTTCGATCTTTTTACTTTCTTAATCTTTGTCTCTTCGTTTTTTGGCGCTTTGAAATTTTATATTTCTCTGTTGGGTTCTCCCACCCCCTTCCTTCTTCTTCCCTTCTCGAGATTGATGTTGACAAATATATCATATTTGTCTATTGTATCATATTTGTGTATATTGTTGACAAATATGATATGTCAACAGAGATGTCAATAAAGATGTTGACAAATAAACTTATTTGTTAAACCTTAAACCCTGAATTATGGCGTCTACCATAACCACCTTCCTCTATTTTCCTTTTTCTTCATTATTGCTCTTCTGCCTTCTATGGTTCTTCGATTTCGTACTTGTTCCATTTTTGCACTTCCTTCTATCTTGTATCATTTTGCTCCTATTTCCTTCTTTCTGCTTAATCTTTCTTTTCCTCTTCGTTTTTCTTCCTCACTTTGAAATGCTACCTCTCTCCTTTGTTGTCTCCTCCTTCTTCCACCCTCTTCCTTTTCCGGCTCCTTTCTTTCGCATCCTTTCTTTCGTTGCCCACTCTAGAAGACCGTAGAATCGTAGAGCTATATGAGACTGTGATTCATATGATTCCTAAGAGATTTTTGGCTCTTCCATCCGTCTTCTCTCGTCTTGCACCTACCTTTCTTTTTACTTCTAATTCCTTGCTCTTTCCTTTTCTGCTCGCATCTCCTGTCTTCCTTTTTCTTTCCTCACCTTTCTTTTTTCCTTAGTTGGGTCTTTTTTCCCTCCGTCTTTATCAGTCTTCCTCGTTCCTCTGTTCTCGTGTCTTCTTGTTCTGGCTTCGTCCATATTCCTTCATCATCTTTCCTCTTTCCTGCTTATTCCTTCTTCTTCATATGAAGATTCGTATGAAAATTGTAGGAATCAGATTCGTAGGGGAAAGGAAACGAACAAGTTGTGTTTTAGATAGAAAAGATAGTCCATTTTTCATCAGATATTTAGGAACGTTATTAATGTTGAAGAAAATTGAAATAATATTCAATTACTTTAAAATTAAAACACCTATAGTGCAATCCTTATTCATCCAATAATTTTATACTACCATAGTACCTATTGTTGGTTTGGAATGTTAAAACATTGAAATAATAATAAGAATATATTTTATACAGTCGTACCTTTAATACATTTTATAAATACCCCCATTTCGGGTAAATACTCCAAAGTACTCTGGGTATTTACCCAGAGAAATAAATACCCAGGTATTTTACATCACTAGTCTTGAATTCACTGTGATGTAGAATGATGCAATGATTCATCTGTATTCGTCGCTGTTTGGTAATACATACTTCGTCGTTTTCGAGGATATACTTTATGCATCCAGGATCCACAGGAATATTTGAAATTTTGCACTGGCCCATCTTATATTTCTTTAAAATCTGGGCAATATAGTTTTCTTGATGTTTCTCAAATTTATTTTGAACTGCATTGCAATTTTATCAATTTTGTTTGTCAAACTCACATCTTTATGTGACTCAAATGTCTTTGAAACGTTGAACCACTCTTCTTCATTTCGGGAAATCTGCAACAAATAATCTCTTGTTATTTCAGGAAGAAGTTGATGAAATAGATATCGATTTGCATTGCGAAACTCATGAAACTCCGATAGAAAGAACAGAAGTAAATATTTCAAGCGAATCACAGGCATTGAAATCAACAAACACACCATCCCGCAAAGGAAAAGCGACCATAAATATATCAACTATAGTAGATCAAGTGCAAGATGCATATAAAGTTATGAAAACAGTTACCGATAAAACTATGAAAAAAGATATCTTCTCAAGTTATGGAGATGACATTGTTCAGTCTTTGTGCAGCTTAAACGATGCGCACCTCCAAAGTTGGGCCAGGTACGAAATGAATAGCATTCTGTATAAAGCAGAATTGGCGAGTTCAAAATTTCGTTTTCCATCAACAGCGACTTATTCGAATAATCCAATTTCGATTTCTTCAACTCAACAGACCCCGCATTTTTACCCACCTACTCCAGTGCTTTACTCTAAGCCACCTACTCCAATGCGTTACTCTAACCCACCTACCCCAAATGTTCATTCTGATATACTTTAATAATATAATACATATAATATAATATATAATAATATATAGTAATACTATAATATAATATATAGTAATAATAATACTTATAATCCTACCACAAATTCCTCTACTGATAAAACAAATGATGTGGTAGAAAATGTGGATTATGATGTATTCCAATCTGATGTGTAATTGTATAAAATAATAAATAATATAACGCACTTTTCTTATCTTGATTTCTTCACGTAGAACTTGAACGATTGCTTCACAAACATCCGGAATTATTTGCAACAACTTAGTTTTCCATATTCTGTGCTGATACATCAAACTTCCATAGCTGTCACCTGTGGATAGGAACCGTAGAGTTACAGCTAATTGTTCCCCTGGAGATGCAGTATCTCATCTTGCTCTTTTATTTTTAATAATAAGAGGTGCAACATGATGTAGTTCTTGTTGCTTGCATTGTTTTGTTTCCAAGGTACACTTTTCACAACTTCTTGAACAACACCAATTTGTTGGTCATGTTGGGTTTTTCGTGGATTTCCTTCAAACTTGTTGATCAGCTGGCTATCCCACACGAGTAATCCAATAATTGCTCTCAATTGGAAGAGTACAATATTGCATATTATTAATAATAAATAAACCCAATTAAAATGGACACAAATGAACTAATAATAATAAATATTGGCGCGAGTCTTAATAATTTAATTTAATAATTCTTACACTCCCATAACCTGATAAAAGGTAGTAATCAAATAATGTGATTTATTGAAGCTATTTATTCAAATTAACTATTTTCGTGGATAGAAAAAATAATTATTCATCTTGCACATGATTACAATAAATATTAATTTTTTCTATTATTTTATCAACATATTCTGTTGAGTTGCAGTCTTTTTGATATCCGCATTCATTGTATAGTTCATATGTTGGCCCATACAACATAAAATGCTGAAAATATGATAAAAAATAACTAATTTCTTAAAATGAATTAAGAAAAACTAATTTCTTAAAATAACTAAGAACATAAAAATATAACTACCTCAGTATTATCGGGTATATCTACATCAATTTCTTTATTAAGAGCTATCGATGTAAGATAAGTCCAATATCTTGCTGTATTCGCAATATTATAACCACCTATAAAACATTAAGAATTAATAATGACATAAGTTTATAAATTATTTATGTAAAGTTAATTTATACCGCCTCCTAGAATCAAAGTGGGCTGTTTGCAATCTAGAACTTGTTTTACGCATAATCCCATTGCCTTAATAGAAACGTTACATTCCCCTACACGGTCGCCGTGTAAAATATCTCCACCGCACTGAACGACGATCGCAGACGGTTTAAAACTGTTATAAACGCTAAAAATAAAACTTGGAAATTGATGAAACGAATATTTGCATGCAAAATTATTTACTTTGGGAACACATTGCTAAATAATTTTAAGTAAGTTTGGTCACTGACTCCTTCGGCAAACGGTACGTTTATCGAATGGTACAGAGCGTTTAATTGACCTATTTCATCGATGGAGCCTGAGCCAGGATAAAATCCTGGACACCATTTATGAAACGATAAAGTAAGAACGTTTTTACTGTATTCAAATGCATTTTGAACACCGTTCCCTATAAAGTAGATTTAAAAAAATTATTAAGTACTTTATTATTTTTTAATTTTATTTACCGTGGTGAACATCTAAGTCAACATATAAAACTTTTTTGTACTTTTTTTGCAGACGTTGAATACCCAAAACAATATCATTTACATAACAAAAACCTTCGGCTTTGTCCCTAAAATAATTTTTATTAGTTATGGTTTCATTCATTGCTTTAATTTAAATATAGATTCAAAATGAATGGGGCAGTTGGCAGTCCTGACTTAGTACATTTTGCTTTGTAAAGTTATCCACTCATTATAAACTATATTCATTTGATAGAACTGTCATAATTTTGTAATTGAACCACTAATCAAACAGGACAATGAAGTTAGGCGCCTAGGAACTATTAATTTTGAATCCTGTTGTACACCTTTGGGCATGATGCCAACCGCCAAACCAATTTATAACCGTATCACAGATTCCGTAACACAATAAAACGGCAGCCGTCAACGTACTGCCTGCAACGGCAGATATAAAATCGAAACAATTCTCTAACAACGGACAATCGTACGCCAATCCGTACTCGGCCAATTCTTCCTCGAAAGATTCCCTATCGTCGCAGCCGTTCAATCGCTTTAAAAGGTCTATATAAGAGCTTGCGTGAAACTCTTTTAGGTTATCTTCTGTCGCTTAAACATTTTTTACGGTTAACACGTTATCGGATTTTAATAAATTATAGGAATTAATTAAGTCTTGCACAACGGAAGCCTTAAAAGCAAAAAAAAAATTAAGTAAATAATAATTATTAGTATGTTGGTGAATTTTTGTTGTTGTTGAGGTTATGATTGTAAAGTAATAAAAAAGCTTACTCTGTTTAATATGGACGGTAACTTATCACAGTGGTGAATTAGTTGTTCGTCGAAAATGTATCCGATTTTCTTCAATAATTGCTTGGTTTCGCCCATTTTAATATTTTCGTAGAAGAAAGCAGAAGAAAATTCACGTTCGATTTCAGTTTAAAGTTTTTGTTTTGTTGTTCAGGGCTGCCAACTCTAGTTTTTTTTTAAGTAAAAACTACCTAATAATAAACAATTATGATAATGCTATAAACAATTTTAATGATGAAAAACTAGTCAGTGCATTACATTTGTGTTTTAAAACTAAGTAATTATTATATTTTGTAAATTGGTGAAAAAATAAAATAAAACTTCGAACGCGTGAATGTGGTTGCCTATACTCTGAGAATTTATAATTAGCGAATTTAGTGTTTTCTGCTCTATTTTTAATCCACACATTATTATGTCTGGATATTTACAGTTTTTGGTTTCCGCAGTATCAACTATAGAATTTTTAAGTCTACTCTATACGTTGCAGGAATTATTGATTCAAAATATAAAAATCTTAATTGATATTGTTAAATCATTAAATATTCTTATTAAATAAAATTCAACGTTTTACAATTTATATTTCAGTCGATTGCTGATAATAACCTGTTTGTTCAATTTACTTTTAATACTGCTAAAAATGAAGATAAAATCAGCTATTCCAAAACGTTTATACCTACTAATATTGTTTTGGTAGTTGTAAACCAAAAGTCATTAGCATCTAAAAAATTCACATTGTTGGAATTTTTGTGCAAAAATGCGATTACGTCATAACGCCATTGGAGAGGGCTACTAGATTACTTTTACAAAACACCTAAATACTTTTCCAATCGGTAAGGTATTTCTAAGTACCCGAGTATTTACTTTATTATTTATTAGTGGAGTAAATAATACAATGTCAGTTTGCTTGATAACACTGCGTAACAAAATTTCATCAATTTTGAGTTTATTTAAGTATAAAATATGGAATAAAATTTGCTAAATTCGAACAAAAGAAGAACATCATAAATAAAACAAAAAAATTAACGACCTTACATCGTGTAATAAGTATTATTATTATTATTATTACAATTAAGTTAAGAATTAGGACAATATATTCTAAGAAATAATTTGATTTGGTTTGTTGTTTAATAAAATACTTTTAAAATGGTTTATTTTAAAACAACCATGACACAGAACATATTTAGAATGATAATTTTTTTCAGAAGAATTACGTTGTAGATAAAAACTGATGATCGTTGGACAAAGGTTACGGTGTGTAGTGAATCCAAAAATTAAGCTAATATCACTTGTCTTAATCTTGTCATAGTGATAAAATAAAAGTTTATTTTTAATTACAGCGTTGTCATACCTTGTATTGTAGAGTTTATAATTGCTAATTTCTGCTAATCTTAGTAGAATTAAGAAGCGGAAAAGATGATTAATTGTACCTCAAGCAAATCCTTGGATTATACAAATAATGGAATTAAAAACATTCTTTCTTGCTATCTTGATGAGATACACATCGGTTTTAATCTCTAACCTTAGGGCGTGTTTTGATACAGTTTTTATCTCGGAGATATGCCCCCAAAATTTTTATAAAATTCTGCTATACACACCAATGAAGCGCAAGCGCTCAAAGTTGTATGTGAAGTAGCGAAGTGGCGAAGTTTACTTCGCCAAGCAGTCCGGTGTTGTCTCTCTAGTCGTTAACTTGTTCGTTTCACTCTACAGGGACTTAGTAGCTACTTAAAAAAACCGGTAAGCGCATGAACACTATATAAAGATATTAATTAAAAACTGTCAAGGTGCGTTTTTTCCTTCAACTTTACTAGTTATTGTAGTTTATTTTGGTAAACAATCGGCGTGTTTATCAACAGAAACTAATGGAGAGACTTTGAACTTTGTATGAATAAAGGTCATAGCAAAAAAAGGAGTGATTTTTGTCGATATGATTGTAAATAAATTTAGAACATTTCCATTTATATTTTCAAACGAAAATATTGCGAATTTCCAATTAATCGGACTTTAGCGTTGCGGGTTTCTTTTGTTTGCGTTGATAACACTGTTTTTGAATTCAAAGTTCAATGTTTACTCCAAAAAATATATCGGTATTATTACATAAGTTTTAATGTCTGCAATTATTATTTAGTTAGGTGGTTTTTACTGTTATGTTTTTTAAATTGTTGTGGGATGCACTTGACATGCTAAGGGTTAGTATGTCAGGGGTAATACATAACACACTAACCCTGGATGCAAATATCGATTGGTAACCTTCAGAGTCAGCTGTTTAACAGTCTTTTTTTTTATTGAGGCACGTTTAATCAATTCTTTCACCACTCCTTAGGGTCAATTGTGTAATATAACAGTAATTGAATTGAAGGGATAATTTAATCCCACACTCGTGGGCTTATTGATAAAGATAAAGTTGGCCTTGATTCTCAAAAGATTTATTACCATTAAACTTTTGAAGAAGCAAAAGAAGGCAAATATTCAAATCCGATTCACAGTCTGTGAATTTGAATTGCTAAAATGCACTAGACAAACAAAGCTGATTCGAGTGACTTTGAACTTTATGCCAAAAACGATCGAAAATTTTTATTTTTATAATTATCGTTTTAAAGTTACTACCTCGTGTTACTTAACGCGTGTTTTGATATAACTTTGCTTTTGAGATAAAAACCGCAGATTGACATAACCGCGTCCTTGGAACTCTGTAATCACGTATTTACCTTTTTAAAATTACTCCTGTGTACACTTAATGAAGCGATCATATCTCTATGGTGTATCAATCAAAAACATAGAGATACTGATCACAATGTTTACTGAATGTTCCGGAAAATATTGAATATAAATATTGTAGTACATAGATCAGTACAACACTGGAAAACCATACAGATAAGTTTCGGAAGTTATCATTTTTAAGAAAGAGTTAGCACTATCGGTGCCCACGAGTGAGTAACGATTTTGATTAACATCGAATGAGTTTTTAGGAAAAACACTTTAAATGAATATTTGTTCGGAAGAAATATCTAGTTAATAGAAATCAAGTGATCAAGTTCTAACAGATAAAAGATGTGTTAAAACTTGCCTTATTAGTAACTACTGACTTACCTATAAGCAAACTTATAATTGATAATTAATAACTTTATTTACAATCATTTAGCAATTAAAGGTAATGTATTAGCCATTAGTGCTAACAACTGCAACCAAAAAATCAGATACACTTGGGTATATGGAAAGAAACAATATAACAATTCCTGAAGAGGGTAGAACTAAACCAAAATTACGATAAATCATAAAATCCCAGTTATGACGTGTAGGATTAGATCGACTACCTTTGACGCCACTCATTTCAAAAATCACTCACGACACGTCCAACAAAATGTTGTAGCAGAGTTCAGTTCGAACGCTTTGGGTGCTCAGTCAAGACTAAACTAACCGTTATATTCGAAACAGGAACCAATTAGCCTCAAAAAAATTGATTTTTCATATGATATTAAGAAATAAATGCTGATTCCAACAAAGTTTGCTTCAATTTTTTCGGCGAAGTAGTTCCCGATATATAAGATTAATTACTTTTTGTGGCAATAGTAGTTTTGATAGCTAACTTACGTAGATTTTTCGCATAGAATAGAATACAATAGAGTTCACGTATATGTACGGTGACCATACGTCCTTTATTTAAGAGGATAGTCCTTTATTTCATTGCTCTGTGCTCTAACGTTATTTATTTTCTAAAATAGGCGTTTTGTCCTTTACTTTGTAAAGTCGACGCACTACACTTTTACGCAACGTTAATTAGTTACACAGGGACTGCATGTGAGTTTTTAATCTATTATTTCTAATTTTTCGTATTTAGGATAACAATCAAGTAAACATAAATCGATAGGAATTAATTGTGCTGCCTATATATATATATATATATATATATATATATATAT
>JAWQRJ010005665.1:0-10086 GCA_033557515.1 Diorygopyx duplodentatus | reverse complement strand
TGTTAAAGATAAGGTCTACGCCAATGCTCCAGCAATGATTCAAGAGCTCAAGACAACATCAGAGCTGTTATTCGAAAAAAAAAATTGCGAAAACGTGATGAAAAATTTCACCAAAAGAATCACCATCTGTAAGAAAAGCCGAGGCGGACATTTAGACGATATAGTGTTCCATTACTAACCTCAGAGTCTGTACTTTGGATTAACATAAAAATATCCCCGCTTTTCACAAAAAAACTGCGTTTTTCTGTTAATTTAAAATGAAACCTCTTGTTGAAAGACCCTTTATATTGGGGTCATCAAGGTATGTTATTCATCAAAATTTATACTAGTTCTAAATTTCTCACAAATAAAATACGAAACCTCATATTACCCCACATTTATATCTTATATAGTAGTTACCAGAGAAGTAATGTGTTTGAAAAAACATCGCGATAAAAATTGTAGCAAAAATATTCTAAAAATTGTTTGTGTACGAAGTCTAGAATTTTTAACATACGTTTTTGCGCGGCAAATATTTAAAGTGACATACACATTCCAAGGTGAAATAAACGACGGGTTTTCAACTAACCACACAATAACCAAGAAAGTGAGAATGTATATGACAATAACTAAAAAGCGTTGTGCTGGAATTCTTAGTTTATTTTTATTTATTCATTACTTTTGAATTACAAATTAGTACACTTTTTAGGAATAAGATAGGGACTGACTTTTGTGTTATTACTTTTATTACAGATATAAAAACACAAATACTCCGAATAGATTAGAACACCAATTTTTATTTTTCTCGTAATGTAAGTTGATTTAAGTAGAATTATAACCATTATAAGTTTTCTAAATAATAAGTTTAATGTAATAATAAAATATATGGAGGATTTTAAACAGAAAATATCTAGTGTGAAACACTCATACTTTCTCTTCCACATCGTCTTTGGTGATGAAGGAGTTCGCATTGTCACAGTGGCTATCGCAATTCAGGCAGAGGAGGAAACAAAACAAACCTGCTTTCCTACAGCGACATTTTTCTCTTTGTATTATTTCAGCCCCATTCCTCAGCTTTTTTTTACAGTTTAGGTAACTGTAAATTCCCATTCTTTCAGAGTCAATGAATTGTTAGACAATAGTCATCATATCAAAGTATTAATAGCATTAAAAGCATAATATTTTTTTCAAAAAAGTGAAACCTCCAAAGTTTCCAGTATACAAGAGAAAAACCTTATTTTTTCATGAGTTTTCGCTTATAACTTTTTAAGCAGGGAAGTTGCCCAGAGGTGGCATATTCGTGTGCAGCACCCCAAATAACATAGGAAGAGCGAGAAAAAAACTCCTCCATAACTTCCCAGGCCTTTTGAAGAAAATATTTTATATTCTTTATATGAAATACAATAAGGCCAACAGAATTAAAAATATAAATACAAAATAATATAAGTAAAGTACCACAAGGAGAACAAATATACATTCTTGATTTACAAAAATACATTGTTTATGATAATCGTAAAATGAGAAATTGAAATAGGCATTAATAAAAATAAATATATTAAATAAACAAGTAAATGCATGTATGTAAATGAATGTATGTTATGTGCTATATCGGCGATAAAATGTATTCTTTATGATAACTATAAACATTAGAAACTCAACGAATAAAAATTAATAACAAAACGGCGATTAAAATTCTTACACAACAACTAGAGAACAAAAATGTAAAACAAGTAAAAGTACTTAAACAGGAATAATTTGGTTATTTAAAATACATGCTGGAGCAATTCCAATTCGTTCCAAGTCTTCGAGATGCACAGATCGACATGAGTGTATTGGCCTAATGTTTTGATAACGATAAAGGTACAAAGAGAAAGTATTGCATTCGGTCCAAATTTTTGATGGTTAGATTTTGATATATCTTCGCGAATTAGGCTATTCTAAGACTATTGGTATCATTTTTGGACATTAGTCTGTCCGTCTATACATCCGTTCGGCATCTTAGGCAAAATAGTTTCAAATAAAAGTTGCATAGTTTCAGTTTTTCTCTTCTAGAAGCAACTTCAGCTTTTTAAATGGAACACCCTATATATTATTAGATTTTGAGTTCCTTGTCGAATTTATGGCCGATTTTATTAAACATACATTTGGTCAAAGTCGCACCTTTCAGGAGTTATTGGACATATTTTTTTAAAGTAATTTTAATTTTGTTGTTGTCTGTTATTTGAAATTGTGGTGTTAACTTTGTTCGATACATTATATACATTATAGTAGCATTATTAATGTTTTGACGTTTTAACATAGTCGGAAAGTCGCAAAATATCAATTTTAATGATTTTCAAGGTATTCATTTTTTCCTCATTCCTATAATAATTATTGTTATTTTATGCCGTTGCAATGTAGTTAATAAAAAAATACTATCTGTCAAACAAACAAGGCCTACTTAATTAATCCCGTTAATAATGCGTTAATTAATCCCGTTGAATAAATAAGATTCTTTAAAGTGATATATCTCGCAAATGACATTATTTAATGTCATGATATTTTTAGATATTCGTAAAGATAAAAAAATCCTCCATTAGATAGATGCATAAAAAATATGTACTCCCATTTAAGAAGAAAAAGTTCACTATCGCCCTTTAGCGGGAAATTGCAATAAAATATTTTTAGGTTTCCCACCAAATTGCAATTTTAAAATAATTCAATTTTTATATAAAGTTTTTTATTCTATTTTGCATATTAACGGACATATACGGTTGGCCCTGAAAATACAAAAGACACTGAATACAGTATATATACAGTATTTGGCCATATTGTCCCCGTTTATTGGTTTTGGACGTTTTTTTTTTCAAAAAAAATTAAGTTTTCTCAATATAGGAAGTAGTGTGAACCTTAGCCTTTTTACAATTCGTTTCAGGAAAAAAATGTTTCAAATAAAAATTACAATAATGCCTATATTAACCTAATTTTATTGAATTACAATTGTTCATCTATTCAAATTTTAAGAACAATAGTTAAATCGATTGTTTTTGAGTAGGGTTCCTTCATTCTTAAGCAATACTCACATATCACATGCGTTTCATAAATGTATAAAATAGAAAAGCATCCTCAAAATTTAAACTAGGTAAGAGAAAGTCGTGGAATAATTTAACCGGGTGTTAATTTGCAAAAAGATCGTTCGTCTGTTTCCAAAAGAAGCCAAGCAATAAATCATTTTATAAATTTAGAAATATAAAATTATTTTAAGGAAAAGTTCGGACTCTCATTTATTACAGAAAGTACCTGGGGAACAAAAGAATACCCTACGATAAAACGTGTAACCACGAGGAAAAAAGGTTCATAGGCATATGTAGAGACGAAGGCACAAGGATCTACTTCTCCTATATTAAAATTAATTTTTAATATTAAAATATTTAAAAAATTTAGTATATTCTTTATTCATGAGATTATTTGTATAAGTAGATTAAAATCATAAAACCATCTATGCTGCAAATGTATATAATTTTTAAGCGACGTCCTTTTCCGGATGGCGCTTTAAATCCCGTCTATAAGCCTTCTACAAAAGCTTGCCCCGGACTATTGCTGATGTCTAAGAGCATTGTGAATTTTTAATATGATGATTTTTTCATTCGCTGACGATGCAGATCTTCTTAAACGTTTCATCGGTGAAAATCCCCCCATTTTGAATAATTGATGAACTGATACTAACAATGATGTATCGCATGCCTCTCTTTGCAATAGCGTGGTGGAGGAGGAACCCTATATCTCTATTGAGGTTATTAGGATGTATATGGATTTCTATTGCTTCTAAGATAGTAGTGGATTCTATTGGTTCTTTGGATATTTTGGAGAGGTTTTTTCCTGTTAAGGTTTTGGTGAGGTGGTGAAGTTCATTTTCAATGAGGTAGGATCGGAACGATCTTTTTGTGTGCTTGAAAAACTGGTTGTGTATTACCTGTGCGGCGCTGTCGAAGGTACGAAAGTACGGGAATATCATGCATTTTTTTAGTAACACTTTTTAAGTGATATTTCTAAATTAACTTTCTACATTATGCAAATCGGAAATAAAATTCAAAAACACAGAACACATTTTTCATTTCTTTTTAAAAACTTTTCCTTGCTTTCCCTCATACAGTATAACCTTTAGGTATTACTGTAAAAATGTGAGCACCCTACGAAATGTAATAAATTCAGGATTTTGAAATTCTTTTAAGGTAGGGTAGACTGTCTCCTTAAGAGAGGGGGAAATTTACATTCGCAGTGTACAAGATGTATGTGAGTCGTCGATGCAAACGGTTAGGGTAAAAAGTAAACTGCAGGCCTGTGAAATGAAAATATGGAGAAAGGTGGAAGGATTAACAAGAATGTGAGAAGTGAGAAGTAAAATTATATGTGATAGTTTTAAAGTGAAAAGTATAGTGGAGAAAGTGAATTCTCAACAGTTGAAGTGGTTTAGACATGTAGTGAGGCATTCTATCCTCGATGGTGAAGGTAGCATGAGAGATGGAAATGGGACATTAAAGAAATCCGCGACTACGATCATTTCTGCATAATAACGTTTACTGAATTAAAGAGAACAAGTTAAAGTTAATTAACTTGTTCATAATGAATATTGTTCTTGTTGAGATGGTTTAAAACGATTTCTGGTACGAAACAATTTATAACTTTAAGATTTCCCAATCGAATAATAGTGTTTTTACTTTCAAATCGATCTTTGTGTTTTGTGTTCTTTGAAGAAAAAGACACCGTGCTTTTTCTTTGTAGATACCACTAAGCACCTACAGCTTAATCGTCTGTGTAGCTTTTTATTAGAATACAATTTTACAGTATACATATTTGAAATAGATAGAAGTAGGCTTCTAGTAAATTTGTTCTTGGAACTGGCAGTGGAAAGAACATTACAATGTCTATTGTTATATTGTGAATTTATTTGGTGTTGTCATTTGATGCATTTGGATGTTGCGAAAATTTAGTGGATATTTTGGCACCAGTGTAAATGGCAGTGATTACTTAGTGAGGTGCCAAACAACTAAATTTGAAATATTATACATAAGCTATAATTCCTTCCCCAATAGATTATTATAGCCACCTATATAAACGTATGCTTAAAATTGCACATGGTTTTCATATTCCAGGGTGTGATGGTTCAAATGTTTTACTTTATTTCAATGTGCCGTATATTTGTGGAACCAGCAGGTGAACTAGCGATCGGTTTACCTTTATCATAAAGTCCGCTATTTCCATCTACCAACTCCACCGGATACACATCCAACTTGAGAGACGGAGCCTCGGCATTCTTCAGTCCCTCCTCGAACCATCGGAGCGCCTGCTGCTGCTCCTTATCATGAAAGAGCACTGAAAATAGATCGCGCCGTTTTAATTACGCAGCTCCGCACTGTTTTAAGTGCGGTCTCGTCACTTAAAACAAAGGGGGGCAATGTTTACCAGTCTACTGTCTGGCTATCATTCCCCGAGTTCGAACCGGTCTACATAAATGTGAACGAAAGCAGACGTGATAGGCTATTTGCCAGTAGATGCGGTGTTTGTGCAGTGCAGTGAAACACTTGTAAGGGTAACAGAAAATTCTAAATTTGGGAGGTATGTACGCAAAATAACAAATATATTACAACTAAAGGTGGGGGGCTGGGTGAAGAAATGTGATCATAGAAAATTTACTATTTTGAACCACGTTTATTTTTAAGATCGCTGATGGGTAAAATAAGTATAAGCTGAGATAAAATGGCATCTAAATATAAAACAAATTATTGTATAATTATTTTGTTTGCTATGCTCTAGAGATTTTAAATTGCTGCATTTTGAAATTAATTCTAAACGCTTTCATTTGTAATTCGGCACAACAACTTTCTATTATAATTTGTATGATTTGTTACTATTTGGGAATACTGTAGACAATTTTGGTATCATATTCGGATTCCCAACACCACACGCTGTGTATCAACTTTTTATGTACTTTAATATTTATCAACTTTTTTTACATCAGAATGGGGGACGCATTCTTACTTTCGCACAGTAAATTTACCGTGTAAGGTGTATTTTCTTAATTTAATAAATAACACAGAAGTTGAAGAATGCTTGATATGCAATTCGTAGTGTTTCTACCGTAATTGATGATTCTATTCAGCAAGTCATCAACATTCGCAGGTGAAGTTTTGCACACTGTGTAACACAAAAAATAGACTGTTGGCTGATCTTGGCGACCAAATTATCGGACCACCCCTCCCTATCCACTTATCTGGATGCTGACTGATGAAATAGGCACTAACATCCTGATAATAATGCGCCGGTGCACCATCACGTTGCAAGTACTGAAAATGACTGAAAATTTTGCCAAGGGCATTTTCTGGTGATATTTCCCATTATAATTTTATAAATAAAAAACTCGCTGAAATTTTCGCTGCTATCAGGTGTTCTAACCAAACAATAAATATTGGGAATTATCTTTCTGTAATAATTACTTATTCTACCCTTTAACAAAGGTAATAGATTTAATAAATATCGAACTTCATAATTGCAATTTGAGTATGTTTTCCACTAAATTAAAAAAAAGGAAACAGTGCTCGAACAGTTGTATCTACTGTGTTTGCAATAACTCAATAATTAATCACAATACTTTTCTGCATTCGAATAAATGAATAATAAGTACAGCATTAGTAATAATTAATATGACTTTGTTATTTAACTTACTACACACCTTTTTTTAATTACTATTATATCACATAGCACAATAATATTGCAACTCTTTCAAATTCGTTCTTTTATCTAAGGTTACTTCATCACTTTCCCGACAATGGCCAGAGCCTATCCAGTTTTATTTTTTAAATACAGTCCATTTCGTGACTGTCGTGAACCTTGAGGTAATTGTATGCTGGTCCATTCAAGTACGTTGTATATTGTATTTTCTTCAAATGTCCATAAAAATAAATGTAACCACAATGTACTTAATATAGCATTAACGTATAATAATAGATAAATGTAGGAATTTAAAAGAATGTATAACTTTTATTTCAGGTTTGTTATAACAAAACAAAGAGTGAATATATCGATATATTGACCCCTTCGGTAAAACAAGTTTTGATCCGAGCACACTCGGGAGGATATAACTTAATTTGGATTGGTTCAAGGTGATTCGTTAACATCACGTTCTTGAAAAGCAGTTATTATTGTGAATGCAAGATTTAATTGCCTAAGTTCAGACGTTGTATGTGTGGTTTGTTAATGACGGTACGTGTTTCAGTGCCACCCGTCACTTTTAAGTAACCCACCCAGAATCCGTTTCCTTTTGGGCGCAGTAAAAAGATCAGGAACTGTACCAAACGTAACTTTGCATAATGTTTTCCTATTCACCACTTTCACTATTGAGCTAGTTTAATGCAGTCAGTGCAGTAAATTACTTAATTCCGATGTTGAACGTGATGTTGGCTTTTGTACATACAGTGCATACGTAAATGACCACTCGCTAATTTTTGAACCATACAAGATAGAGACATGGAACACAAATGGGATCAAATGGTATTAAACGTAGTTACTTTTTAACCTAAAATCCACATCGAATTCGTCAGGATGGTATGCTACAAAAGTTGTTAAGTAACTTTAGCTGTGACGTAGATAGTCACTAATTAGTTATTAGAAAAATTAGCCGTTTTCGGAAAATTATTACCTAATTTTATGGGTCATTGCTGCAAATAAAATCACGAAACTATAAACCAAAAGAATAACTTCAAATTTTTAATTATCTATTATGTTCATCAAGGAGTTTATATATCAGTGAGTTCTACTTAGAGTAAATTATGCACTACTGATTACATTTTATTTCCTGCCCTACAGATTTCTGGTTTTGGCACTCATCTTCTAGGCCTTTATTCAATTGATGAATGATTTTGATGTTGTCAAATGTGAATTTATGATTGTTAAAATGTATGTGTCCATCGAAGTTTGAATTATTGCTTGTGAGGTGTTCTTTGACTCTAATTTCGATTTTTCAGCCGGTCTCTCCTATGTATGTAGCATTGAAAGTTTCACATGTAAGGGTGTATACACCATTTTTTTTCTAGTAATTTTGTAGGTGGTTTACTATTGTTAAGTATGTTTTTAAATTATGGTTTGTTTTAAGGGCAAGTGAAATGTTGAATTTATTACCAATGTTTTTAATTTTGTTTCTGTTTTTGCCTTGGTAAGGGATGGCTCTATAGATTGGTTTAAGTTTGTCTTCTATATGTAGTAGTGTTGTATGGTTATTATGTCTAACACAGTATTTTTGAAATATATTGTTAAAATAGTGGATATCGTAACCATTGTTAGAAGCAATTTGTTGTATAATGTTTAACTCTAAACTGAGAGGAGTATTTTTTAGTCTGCATATATAAGAAATTAAAGTTGATTTTTTAATTGCTGGGTCATGAAAAGAATTAAATGGGATAATAGTGTCGGTTTGTGTAGGTTTCCTATAAATGTCATGTTGTTAAAGTGATATCTAAAAAATTTAAGGCATGATTATTTTCTAATTCTGTGGTGAATTTTATTTTAGGATGTAAAGTGCACATTTATAAAATTATGTAATTGATTTATAATATTTACATTTATAGTGTCGATTATGACTAGAATATCGTCAACATATCCGTCCCATAATATAATTTTGTTAATGAATTCGAAATTGCTGTTGTGTACAATTTCTTGTAAATGGTTCATGAAAATGTCACTCCGCTAAGTGGGAACCCATAGGTAAACCTTCAATCATTCTGTAATATTTATTGTTAAATGTAAAGTAATTTTGGTTAATGCAAGCAGTTAAAGTTTTATTAAATAATTAGCATCTGTGTTATTGTTTAAGCACATTAAGATTATTAGTGATTTGTGTAGCTATGGAAATTGTTTCTTTGATAGGTATATTAGTATACATATAAGTTGGTAATGTCAAATGATAAAGTTGTAAATTCAGAACGTAGTACTAAATTGTGGATGTTATCAAATAAATTGTAACGATTTTAACGATAGTATATTTAGGTGTAAATTCAATTATATTTTTGATAAACTTGACTATGAATTTAGAAACGTATGAACTAGAATTAGTGGAGATTATAGTTGGTCTAATTGGAATGCCACTTTTGTGTATTTTGGGGAAGTGAATATAGCTTAGGGGTTATTGGGTTCATAGGTAATGAACCCTTTTTTAGAATTGAAATTATATTTATTTAAAGCTTCTGAAGTATTTTTTATGATTTTTTTGAAATTATTGTGAAAAGTTAAATTAGGGTTTCTCTTTGCATCTACAAAGTTATTTTATTGTATAAATTGTTCTGTTCTTTGAATGTAATATACGTTATTAATTAGGATTATACAAGCCTTACCTGTTATAACTATGATGTTTTCTTCTTTTATCTTTGTTTGTAAGTTTTCTAGTGTGATGTTTTTTTGATCTTCATATATTCTTGATGTTTTACTTCGATGAAGTAGGTTTTCTTCTTTTCTAATGGTTGTAATAATTTGTTTCTTGATTTCTTCTTCTTCTGGGTGCTTTTTGATGGCTGCTTCAATTTCTATTGTCCACTTTGAAAAGTTGATTTCTTTGTACGGAGCATATTTATGTCCTTTTTGAAGAAGCGTTTCTTCTGATTTAGTTAGTTTCAGAGATGAAAGATTAGTAAAACTGGCGCGAATTTTGTGTGAATTTTCAAATAGTGTATTTGGAATTTGTTTTGATTTTAATAATTCTATTTTCTTTTTGTGTTTGTTAGTTATTTTATGAAGTGTGATTTTATTGAGGAATTTAGCTTTTGAAATGTATTCAAGTATCAGAAAGTGGAATTTTATGTTTAAATCTGAATAAAGGTTGTATAATGTTATGTTGTAATTATTAACTATTTTGTATTGTTTCCTAATTTCTGCTTGCATTAACGAAAATTACTTTACATTTAACAATAAATATTACAAAATGATTGAAGGTTTATCTATGGGCTCCCCACTTAGCGGACTTATGAGTGACATTTTCATGAACCATTTCGAAGAAATTGTACACAACAGCAATTTCGAAGTCATTAACAAAATTATATTATGGAACAGATATGTAGACGATATTATAGTCGTAATCGACAC
>JAWQRJ010005664.1:0-10087 GCA_033557515.1 Diorygopyx duplodentatus | reverse complement strand
GTTCCTATCTTGACTGGTTCAAAAGTTAGCAGGGGGGGGGGCATTTACGTCCGCACTGTATATTATATCTATATAAAGTATTTTTTGTAATATTTAATTTTTAAACTTAATACCTTCAACTTTTCGATATTATTATTTTATATAGCCAAAAACGCAACTCCAAATAACTGTATTGTGTGTGAAGTGCTGTTAAGAGAGCTTTTTGCATAGAAAACATTTCAAATGTACCTCGGTGTACTATCACGTAAGGAGCTTGCGCTTTATTAAGATTCATGTTATTAAAAATACCTTGCGTTTCATTAAAGATGTGCGTTATTAAAAATACCCTTTCGTTACACTTTGAGCAATGTGCGCGAGGTTTTGTCGAGTAAGAGTACGGTAAATTATTATTTCGACGCCATATACCGTTCCTAGATCTTTCCGATGCGAAATTGTAAAAGTCTTAGATCTACCAATTACATCCAATTACAATGACCAAAAACCAAAATGTGCCTGAATAGAGAATGTTTGACTTATTTCAGTGTTAACTAAAGAACAATTTTAAGTAAAGTAACTTAACTTAAAAGTCCGTAAATTGTGTTGCAAATTGTTTGAAAGATTTGAAAATTTTAAATAAAATCCTATTATTGTAGATAATTTTAGGTGCAAGAAATTATAGATACAACACAAGTTTCTCTATTTCCCCATCTGCTCGCTTGTATACTTACTTGATATTCTGATATTTATTTGCAATTGCTTGATAGTTCTTCAATAAAAAAGGGCACTGGTATAAAAACTCTTCAAATTAACGGTTGCGGTGGAAAAGATTCCTAAGATCAAATTTTCGATGTAAGTCTGTATGTGAATTATTTGAATGGAACTTGAAAAAGGCACCAAGTTCATGTTAAAAACTATTTTCTTTTTTTAGCGTAACTGCCAAAATAATCTGTTATCTTTAAACAACCTTTACCGTATCAATTGGCAGAAATATTTAAAAAAATCAATGCTGTCTTAACGTTAAATTTTCCAAATTTTTTTCCTAAAAAAGTGGGGGGCATATTTACAGACGCAGGTTTGCCACAAACAGTACTTTTACTATCACAAATGTTTACCAGTAAACATTTGACTAAACTCCGAAACACACTGTGACACCTTGAATATATCCCGCAGCCCTTCAAAACAAAGGGAGACGTTTCAGTAACAACAAACCTTTCGTTTCTGAAACAGTGTTTCGCAAAAAAAAAGTTCCCCAGTGAATGCGTGGCTTTATTCCCAGTGAATGGCAATAAAGCTTTTCTGAGTGAATGGGAATAAAGGCAATTAATTAGTGGCTTTATTAATGCAATGATAAGACTTTCTCATCGTGGAATTATAAATAAATTGCATTCTCTTTAGATGTAATCCATATCCTTTGCAATCCATATTCTTTTGCGGATTTACACCCATCTATGCCCATCTTTAGTGGGTCGAAGCCATAAAGTTATTAATTGTCAAATGCCGAAATTTACAACCCCGGTATCCCTAGTTTTATGTTTCGGGAAAAGGGGTTCAGAATTTTGTAATTTTTCAGATTAATAAAGGTAACAATTATACTGTCGTATAATCTCCCGAAGGCGTGTTTTTGTTACCTTTGTTAGTTTGCGAGTTATTTCGACTGAAAAACTGAAAATCAAATTGTCATCCTGTATATTAAAAGCAATTTTTTAACCCATCATTGTATCAGTTAAGGTGCTAGTCGTTGTATTACGAAGCTGACGATATTGCGGACAAGACTTTCCCCAGCTATCTTGCAAGTAAACCCACTTAGTACTTACAATTCGCGTTTCTAAATACACGTAACGGTCCGTAATGAAAAAACACGCTAAACACTTTTCACTGCGTTATTACATTTCCTTATGTCATTCAGATACAACCAAACCCGATTAATTAAATCTAACGTGCAGTAATAATCTGTAAGAAAACTACTTCAAAATTGAAAACATCGCGAATTACTTAAATGAATTTATGTAAGAGTGATGAAAATAGAAGACATTTTGAACGTACGACCACTCGAATTTCTTTAATCTCGCAGCATCTTATTAAATCATGGTCAATTTAATTTGTCACCCACTTACAGCATCTCTCTTCCGATAGTAAGATGACCTCTTTGTTTATAAAACGGTGTCCAACTTGTAGCTCGCTGATAGGAAACTAGAGCGTGCTAGATGTTTCCGCTCTTTTAAAGAAGCGTCGCAAAAAGTAGCGACGACGACCGCCATTGTGCCTCATATTTATTTCACGATATAAACGCTAATTAACAGCAAATTCTGCTCGTAATTTCTCCGCCTTGTTTTCATTTCACATTGTAGCAAAGTCGTTGAACTTTGTTGTTGATATACGACAAAAAAATATACGGAAAAGACTTTGCTCCGCAAATGACATAGTAACAAATTGTTATTAACGATTTTAATTCGTAACCACGAGTATGTTATACCTGCAACCAAATGCAATATTTACGCGATACGAATGGTTTGTGTGCGAAGGACAATGTGATTTATTGGTCGGACATTATTCATATTTCCTGGGCTATATGAAAAATGCTCGGCCGATATTGGATAAATAATAAAAATATGTTCATTTGTTACTAGACCGCAGTGGTTTTAGGCTGTGAACTCAAAAGTAACTCTCGCCTGTTTATAGGCATATGTACAACAACATTGTAGAGGGGAGCCGTACAGAATAGCGGTGCGCAGTCCAGTATCAATAGTAGTACATGTTCACGTGTTTATGCTCACGAAACTGTTAGCATACATAATAATTAATTAATTTCTTTAAATTTTCTTCTGTGAGACATTGTCTTCTGGATGTTAATAAGTTTTTGTATAAAGAAAATGATCTCCAACGGCTACACTACTTCGATACTTTTGTTCCGATACCAAGTACGTATTGATACTTTATTTGGATCCAAGTACCAAGTAAAAGTACGGATACCTTACTGGTACCGTTTCATGCCTAGCTTCTGCGGGCAGGAAAAAATTCAAACATGCGCATTAGGATCGCCTACATATGTGTACCAAACCACGCATCCCTGTGCCTTCATTTGTTTACGCACAAAAAATTATGGTTGGATATTTTTTGAACACACCTGGTATAAATTCTCCTCTGCTATTGGATGAAGATCAAGTCTGAAGCATCACTAACATCTGTTCAATGAGTATAAACCGCCGAAATAATGTTTAATTTCCGGTTATTACTACACCGTGACGATTGTTTCTGTACATTCCATCTGAAGAAGCACTGTGTCCGCAGCGCACAGCAAATTAACCATTAGTCATGTTGTTTTACTGCAGCATGTTTTACCACTGTTGAGTGTTCCCAACCATTCATTAAATTTAGCTTCAGTCCGACTGAGTAGCAGACATTGTTTAAAACTACTGCAGTTGTGTATTTCTGGTATTTTGTAGATGGCCATGACCTGAATAAAATATGATCTTAGTAAAATCCTATAAGTAAACGGTACCTATTCTCCTCAACACATTTTTACCCTCAGATGCATTGTAGTACAAAAAAGCATATTATAAAATTAAAAGGGCATTAAATTTGCTACAAACAATGTCAAATATTCCTCAAAGTAAGTCAAATGGTTCTCTTTCTCATTTTTGCAATTATTTGTGACAATTGCCTGCCTGTTCAAAAAACAATTCATAGGATTTATTACAACGGTGCAAGGAGAAAATACAATTAATAAAGAATCTGCCTTAGCACCAACTTTACTACTGGAGTGAAAACAATGAAAATTACAATTTGGAAACATTTTTTAACACAACTAATTAATAAATCCATTTTTACAGCAGAAAAATTCTAGCTCAAAAAAAAAGTCCAAACAGTTGGAAGTTTTTGACAAAAATTTACCTTTCAATACTGCGCGGTGAACGTCTATGCATCGAAAAACTGAGTGGGTGTGGATCGCTCACACGACTTTCTCTCACCTAACCCCCCGATCTTCTCTAAACGGTGCTATATATTTAACATCAAATTTGCTAAAATAGCAAATACATTTTTTTAAGTACATGATGTAGTCATAGACAAAACTTTTCTGCTGCTAGATGGTGCTGTAATCTTATTTATTAAATACTAATCCGTATTTTATCCCCATATTTAAACTAAAAGCGTTTTCCAGGGTTTGCCCTCATCGTCAGAGAGCTTGCCATGAAAAAATAAACGGGTGCGTTCTGGAAAGCACTGCGGACCGTTATCGGTCTCTAACTTATGGAGCTCGCGTGATAGTTACAGTAAATTCGGGACGTGATACAAAGATGGTGCCAGCAGTCCATAAAAAAGTCAAATAAATTCTTAAGTCGTTTAGTCAATAGTAATTAATAACATGCAGTTACTGTTGATATTAAAAACTGCCCCCCTTGATATTAAAAACTGCCCCCCATCTGCCGTTATTTGCAGCAGATCTAACCAAACAGAAATACACCTTGATTTTTAAACGTGTCAAAAACATTGATTTAATTGTATTATTTTTTTGCCCTCTTTAGTCAGGTTCTATATTAAATGAAGGTAAAAATGTACTCTTCTGACTATTTTTATTCATTATTCATCCTACATGTTACACTCTAAAGTGCGAAACATGTAGGATGAATAATTAATAAAAATAGTCAGAAGAGTGCATTCTTACCTTCATTTAAAAACATTGATGTCTAAAAACCAAAATAAATTGGCTTCAGATGTTACTCAAAGCCAAAACCGTCACGTAAACCGAAGTTTATGCAATCGGACGAGCGAAAATCGTAAAACTGCGTACGTAATCGTTAAAAATATTAGGGTTCCCTGCCGGTTTCTAAAAGCTGACTGTCTTGATTGAAAAGGTGAAATTGTTGGGTGTCGTACGTGTGGAAAAGGTCTATTACAGGGTTTTCTTCGCTCTTGTAACATGCTATATTTGAGGAGGTTAACGAAGATGGTAAATAACGAAGCAATAAAGAGTGATGTACCGCCTGACCTTAGAGAGCACGAGAGGGATATCGTGCCGTTATTGGGAGGGAACGCAGACGGAGCCATGGTGACGGGGAACCATACAGAGCTGGGAGATGAGGTGTTGAAGTAGGAGCGCTTTAAATATGATTTTGAGCGATCGGAGACCTTTGAACCGAACATTGAAGATCTGAGACATAAGAAGAAAGGATTAAAGAAGAGTTAGTATTAGGGCGTTATTCTGGTTTGAATGGTCGAAAAATGGGATGAAGCTTTGATATTTTTTGGTAAAGGTGGATCTTCAGCACGCCACCAATTACTCTCCTTCCCGGCAGGTCATATGCTGTGAACTGTCCTTCGTGGAACACTTGCGGGCCCAGCTGTTTTCATCTGTCCGACAGAATTTGGATGCCTTCAAATGTTGCCATTTGAATTATTTTACTGGTAAATTTTCCTGGTACCTTTCCTCCGCCCTTATTGGATTTTTTACGAGTCGCAAGCGAGAACCCACTCTACAGCACGTGCCCTATGCATTCTTTCTTATGTACAACAACGTCATCATACATGTGCAAATTTTTGATGTAATGTAATTTATATATTTGACACTATGTAACTCCACGGATAGGGAAAACATTTCTTTTGCCGCAATCAATTGTTATAATATAATTGTTATTTCAATTGGGTACAATTTAAATTGTGCCCAGTTAAAATGCTATGTGCTATTAGCTGATGTGATAAATAGTTCCGATTTGCATACTTTGCACTTACTCTAGAAATACCACAGCTTACATAGTGTAATCATAAATCTAACTGGATAATTCCTGGGGCTGTTCGGTTAGAACAGCCTACTTCCATTTTATTACTAAAATTAAAACCTGGTTTAAATACGTTCGCGACAAAATTAAAGTTTCCGCTCCATTAACACTTTGTTGTTTTGTACATTCTGCAAAATGATCTGAACATGCCGCATTTTTCAATTAACGGGCATGAATAACGCAACTCAGCATGAAAGCCTGACATCGTAACATAATTCAACGGCGAAAATTAATTACAATTGGAATTCTGTGTGTTGGGCAAAGAAATCTATTTTTGTAGAAAATGCGTAGGCTACAGTAAGTATCTAATCTAATACCTTCAAACAAACTAATCTTGTGTTATCTTAATCTTGTATCTTGGTATTTGTATAATTATTGTACTCTTTTGGTATTTGATTGTTTTTATTGTGTCATTCCTCGTGCTCTACACGTTTCGAATTAACATTCATAATCAGGAGCGTGTTGTCAGATTAGCCTTTAGAATTTTGCTGAATCTATTATTCTGATCTATCCGTCAAAGTGGATTGTGTAGTTCTGTTTTGATAAAAGTGTGTGTGTCATTCTTTGAAAATGTGGTAATTGGTTATGTTTGTTTTAGTTGTTGTAATCTTCGTCGTCAGTAATTTAAAGATGTGTTGTGAAATAAAGGTGTCAATTATGGATCTAGTGACTTAATATTCTGTATATCTAATCGGTATGAAATATTATTGTAAGTTTCGTGGATTGTGCTTTTGATAAGTGGCTGAGAAGTTATTTTGATTTGGTGTGATACGACGAAAATTCTGTATCAAATAAATGTTGTAGAAATTTTTAACTCGTGTTTGCAATTTGGTGGTGGTTATTGCGCAATTTATTTGCAATAATAATGATAATGGAAACATATCGATTTTCCTTTTTCAATTATACAATTTTTCTGGAATGCTAACAATGTATCCGTAGATGTTAAAGTATTTTCGCTTATTGAATGCTTGTATTGACGCTGTTTAAGTAATTAAAAATATCGGTCAAATATTCCAGTTAATACATCATATATTGCTTTAAAAATATTTTACGAAAGAATGGTAACCTTCTTTTTGAAAAACGCCAACAGTTCCTTTTTGAGTTCATAAACCAGACTTAGTTACATTACTCTTGATTCAGATTGCATGGTGTTGCAAAGTTGGTTAAACAGACGGGTTTAATGGTCTCGGTTTATATAATTGGCCACAGAGACACTACTTGCTCTAATATAGATCTTAGATTTGTTGGTAAGGTTTTAGAAACGAAAGATTCCCTATGTAAAAAACAATACATGCATATATGAGGTTTCGATTTCTTGTTTTAACGAGGCTACAGAATCCGTTGGATGGAGCTCTGCCCGTACAAATGCCTATGCGGAGGTCCTACGATACATTAAACTGTTCCAAATATAAAACCATAGAGTCAAATATATGCAGTATAAAAACTTATTTGTTGTTTCATTGTCATCATCAAAACGAACAAATCCTTATAGTTGAGCTTTACCACTATCAATATCAATAGATTCGACAATCTACAACGCAAAATTTCTTTCGGATTATAGTTTAGTTGTGACTGTTTTTTTAATATCTGCGGACATCTACAATCATCTTTTTTTGTTGTATCGCCCGAATGAGGAATTTTTGATATTTCTTTCTGCGCCTCAGGGCTGAACATAAGTTTGACTATTGCTAGCAAAATAAGAGACCCTGCTCGAGTATGTGGCTTTTGTTTTAATGCAATCAGTTCCGCTATTTTACAAGCCATTTGTGCTTTATCGGAAATTGTTACCATCTTCTGAAAGCTTGGAGCTTGTTTCACTTGCATTTCCATAATCTTTTGAAATATTCCTTATTTTCTATGCTAGATTAGTGTGTTTTGTAGACAAGTGACGCTTTAACTTAGCAGAAACCATTGTACTATTTACCAATTGTTCTCTACATGCCATACATTCTGGAATTTGACAGTATTTACCTCCAATTTTGGTGAAGCTAAAGCTCAAGTATTCATCCAAATATTGTCGGGCCGTCGATTTTTTTACGTTTTCGTTCACTTTCACGCGTTGGTTGCGTATTTCCATCAGTCACAGAACCGCTGGTACTTGCTCCCGCATTAATTTAGATAATAAATAACTTGATTAACCAAGTAGAAGTATTTATTTAAAGAAGAAAGATTTAAGAAGTTTTTATTTAAATCTGCAAATAAACTATCATTTTTAAACCAGTAACTTTATGGACCCTTTGTGGAACTAAGCCATAAAGTTACTAATTTGCAAATGTGTAATATGCGTATAGTAAAGTAGCGTGCTTCCTTGGCGTGGATGTCGCGCTAAGCGTTCGATTTCGCCTATAATTCCGGCAATTTTTCCTGTAAATCAATTCATTTGTTTATATTAATTTATACTAATTTGAATTAAAAAGTATCTAAGACTTATATTCCTCTAACTTTACTTAAATTAACTATTCTATCATAGTAGTAAAGAAATACCTGAACTAAAAATTCAAAAACTATTTGAAATTATTTTTAATCTTTATTTTCGACCACTTCTTAAGTTCCATGTCCAGCAGATTATCTCTTATCTCTAATATAACAAAAGATACCATTAGAAAGGCATTTACTGGAATTAAAATTGTATACCTGAGCAGGAAAAGTAATCATAAAATCATTTTACTAATGATGGGTGAATACACTTTTCTGGTAAATGTTTATATTTAATCTTCTCTAAGAAACAATTTCAACATTGTTGCTTCCCAGCCCATAAAATTTAATTAATCCACACGATTTCTACCAACAGGAAACAAGAGGTCTTATGTCCGATCCGACCTATTTGAAAGGTGGTTGCAGAATGAGACCAACATGAAGGAGAAAACTTTCAATTTACAAAGCGCCCTAGTTGACTCAGTTGAAGATGATATCTTAGAACAACATAGACGTGAGTTAATGAGAACTATTAGTAGATTTTGTAGCGACTTGTCCAGGAAGTGGCAACAGAGTAGCCGTATAAAGGACAGGTTCTTGAAAAATAACGCAGTTTGGCTACAAGGCGAAATTATTTTATTTCATGAAAATGATTCAGGAAGTAATACTGAAGATTTTGCTACTCCGTCAACATCCTCTGGAATAGGTCGACCTTCCGCATCTTTCGCGCAAAGTAGCGAAAGAACAAAAAGGCGAAAAACTAAAGAACTTTTCCGTTGTTCTGATCGAATGCAACTACAATCTGCATTAAAAATGGGCCTGAAATCTGAAGGTAAAACTGATGCAGTGAAGATTATAAGTGAGACTTTAGAAACAACGTCTACAAGGGCTACTAGAATGAGGAAAGCTCGGATTGAATCTCCGAATAAAGCTACCATTTATTCATCGGAGGAAGCTTTATAAGCAGGCTACGAGCGAAAGATAAAAAAGCCAATATATATCCTTCCTATAATAAAGCTCGAGAGGCTAAAAACGCACGCTATCCACTAAAAAGTCGAGGATATTTTGAATTTCCTTTTGGTATCGTCGGATCCCTATATAACAAGCCTCAAAGAACTGCCTTCCAAAAAAAACACTGCCATTCCCCCAGAAGAAGAGCTAGAAATGGCCCCTCCTAGTTCAGAAAATTCCAAAGAATCTGATAGAGTTGACACAGAATTTAATTTATTAGAAATTTTCATTCACTGTACCCTTGTTTAACCCTTATGTGAGAGGATATTTCAATGACTTATTTCAAAAATATATTTTTAGATTCATTACAGCTCAAAATAGAAAAAAAAAATATTGGGGTTTTTTAGTACTCACACCCTGTATCTCACCCCTTATCACGATTTGTTACAATAAAAATAATATGATGTATTTGTAATTCCTTATTATGTTACTATTCAAGTTTCAGAGTTAAGAATTTTCATTCAATTTCAGAATTTTAGATCAAGTTTTTCGCATTGCACCCCTTGATCTCACTCCATTGGACTACTTAGATTTTTAAATTATTTTTCCCAGAAAAGTTATTAAATAACCAGCCCAATTCCGTAATTTGAGAATTTTGGCCACTTTTCTGGGATTCTGGCCCACTTTGCACAGGTGTAAAGTACTTGTTGAGCCTTAATTTCAGTTATCACAAGGTGGGTAGTACCATTTACGATTTTAAAGTTGATGTGGGAACGCACAGGGCGACAATTATACTGCGATTCAAGGTCCCCCTTACTATCACATGACCTCCCCAAAAACATGTTTTGGTACCTTAGTTAGTTTTCGAATTATTAGGACTGATAATTTTCAAATTGACGCCCTGTATAACCTGTATATGGAATTGCATCAAAACTTAGCTTTCGAATTGGAAGGCCAAAAGTAAAAAC
>JAWQRJ010005663.1:0-10088 GCA_033557515.1 Diorygopyx duplodentatus | reverse complement strand
TATATATACATATATATATATATATATATATATATATATATATATAGGATAAATTATATCTTTGTCACTTACTTACTAGTACTTATTGGGCACAAATGGGCTATTTTAATCCTTGTACCATTGATTATGGGACTTAGTATATAGACCATAAGTGTTATTTAAAAGCCACTTCATTCGCAATTTAAAGTATCTAAAATATGCCAATCAGTATAGATTTCGTAGTCAAGAAATAGGGGTGTCGGATAATTTTCAGTGTCACGTCACGTCACATTGATTGACACTTTTACCTCGGAGGCATCACAAAGTCGGCTTCGAATACTTAAGACTAGCTCGGAACGTGACAGTAACATCCTGGGTGGCTGTGGCAAGAAATCGGGGCCATGTGTTGCAGATAACATAAAATTAAGTAGCTTTATTGGTTTTTTATTGGCCCTAAACAATTTACACGGAAATTTAAGACATGCAGCTTATGGTTTGTGTCAGGCAGTCAAGCTATAACGTTATTCTTTTATTTATACAACACCGGGTAGAGTAATCGGTGCGACTTGGTGTTTTAAAAAAAAGGAAATGTCAAATATGTGTATTTATAATGTTTAGAATTTGGCCAACCTCGTAATATAATTTGAAACCTAGGATTTTGTAGGCAAATCGTTAAAAGTGGGATTGTAAGAGAGAGGGTTTTTAGGGATGTTGGGGCGTACAGTTTAGGTCAAACCGGGCCATTAACATATGTTTATATTGGGTTTCGTTAACAAGTGTGACAAGTAATGACCGGATCATTACTGGCTCAGGGACAGATTCCATTAAATTTTTTTCAAGTAGCGCCACGATGACGTCGAAACATAAAACTCCTTCTTCCCCCGATGGCTAACGATCTGGAACGACTTGTCGATTGATTTGTCCTGTCTCGACTTTGTCCTGTTTATGTTTTGTGTACTACATATGTACTTGAGCCGATACGTGGTTGGTAAACGATCGATAGCAGGTTCTTTTTCATGTCCATTGATTAACAGATAATTTGCACGCTTTTGAGAAGAAATATTATGCGAAGAAGAAAACCGCGAGAAGAGCATTGCAGTCCGATCGGGAAGGTTCTTGAGAAGATGGTCATCATTATCTTCAATTCTATTTATCATTAAATTTGTAAATGGAAACGTAATATTCATATACCAGAACAAACTTCGCTGCCATAAGAATTCATATGTTTATCTCCCCCACACTGATTTTTCAAATGTGCATATGGAATTACCAACATGAAATTAATGCTTACTTAGGTGATGGTGAAGTACTTTACAGAAAAAAGTCAAAAACAAATTAAACATATTCATAATTATTATTGCCTGGTGTTTGATAATTCGAATCCCAATGTTTGCATTGGTCTGCATAGTAAGCAATTGAAGTTATTGAAGAACGGCGCTGCAGGAATCTCTTCTGGGCATCCCTCAGATAACACGTATTGCTCCTTTCTGCAGTTCAAAGACTTCGATTGTGTGATAGGAATGCACCCATATAAAGAATAAACCTTTTAAAGCAAAAAAAACATTACCAATACTGTCTTCAACGAGCAAACAAACTTCGATAATAAACCTTTATTTTCTGTCCTAAAATTCTGTATTTTGATAATTTTTTATTTTTCCATTTTACTTGGCTGGTTTTATATACTTATTTATTTTTAGAATATAATATGTTTTCTGTATAATCATATACAAGCTGTCTACCCTCCATTAGAAATATATGGGGAACGAATAAAGCTAGAAGTCTGAAAATTTGAATCTGAATATGGTGAGAAGAGAACTAAAAGATAAAATATTTTCAATCATCTGGCGGTTCCGGTTATACCGGAAGTTGACAACAGCTTGGTTAATTTAAACAGAGTCACCCCAGTTTGAATTTTTTTATAAAATCTACGTTCAATTTTCAAAAACTTTCGTAATACAGGTCTAAACTTAATCCTTTTCGAGATATTAATTTTTTTCGCAAAAATTATGCAACCGCAGCAACATTTGGAAAAATCGAATTTTCATAGTTAGACTTATGCGATAATGTTCAAACTTTATTAACTATTAGCTGAGACATTGAACTTTTTTGAAATACTCCCGGCGGGACATTTTTACGTACATTATTTACAATATTTAATTTTGAAGTAAGAAAACTTTAAATGACTAAAAGGTATTTGTTTTTAAATGGTACCTACCAAATGTGTGTAGTACACCTATCAATGGAGCCCAGTCAAGAATTCTGATTTGTTTCGAAAGAAATGGAGAACGATATGAACATTTTCTTTAGTGTTTTATGTCTTAGATTACCATAAAGATAAGCTAAAACCATAACTACATACATTATTTTGCCAAGAACTAAACATATGAAATATCTTCATTTCAATTTTGAGCTCAATTTCCAAATGATACATCCATTAATTTTTCACCCTAAATATGAAATCAACCAACCTAAGTTACATAAACGTCAAAATTGATAACTAATTGGTAGGCAACGCAATTTACAACAAATAAATGCATTGTCAAAAGATTGCTTTTCGAAAAACCATAAATAATTGAGGATTTAATAATTACAATTATAAATAAGGATTTTAACGGATTTTAGTTCTACATTCGATAAAATAAAAATATTTGGTAGGTGCCATTTAAAAAAAATCACTTTTTGTCATTTAAGTTTTCTTATTTCAAAACTAAATTTTGTAAAAAATGTACCTAATAATATCCCGTCGGGTGTATTTCTGAAGAGTTCAATGTCTGAACTAATGCTTAATGAAGTATGAACATTATCCCATAAGTATAATTATGAAAATTAAATTTTTCAAAATGTTGATGGGACTTCATAATTTTTGCGAAAAAATTCAATATCTCGAATACGATTAAGTTTTTGGCAAACGTATTACGAAAGTTATTGAAAATTGAATGTAGATTAATATAAATAATTAAAATTGGGGTCATTCCATTTAACTTAACAAAGCTGTTGTCAACTTCTGGTATAACCATAACCGTCAGCTTATTGAAAACATTTTTATCTTTTAGTTCTCTTTCTGTAGTATTCAAATCCAAATTTTCAGACTTGTAGCTTTGTTAGTTCCCCATATATTTCTAATGAACGGTCTGCAGTAGACACCCTGTATAGTCCACTAGACATTTTGTCAATTCACGCTTGTGTTCAAGTGCGTTCGCTTTTAACCTGTTTGTGTTTTGTTTCGTTTTTTACCTTTTTAATGAACAGTTTTATAAGTTTTTGTGATTTTCAACATTTGCGACTGTAAGCTTTACTATTTTTATAGTTTGTAGCGAATTTATTTATGTTCTTTGATAACTAGTTTCTTAATTTTTTCCCTTTTGTCATAGATTCGGCTGAAGATGGTATGTTAAAAACCGATTCCGAGTAAATGAATAAAATGGAAGTTAATGAAGTTAACGTCCAGTTTTATCAAATTCTACAAACTTGCAAGATGGACCTCCTCAGCACAAATTTCATAATCTGTCACAGATCTTCCAAAAATTCTTTGAATCTGCTTTGCTGCATGCTTTGACTTTAGTTCGATAAGGAATTAAAAAATAAATGATAAGCTGATGGTTATGTCTGTCGTTGGTTTTGTGAATGTTGGTAGTTTAAGCAAACAATAAATATTGCAAAATAAACACGTATGGAGTCGCAACGATTTTGAATTCGACGAATTTCTTCCTGCAACATTCTGCGCAATTTAAACCAACCGTTACTCTTAAACCCTTTTTCGAAAAATCTCCTGATTGAATGCCTAAATCTGAGAGGTATGCAAGAATAGTATGGCGTAAGCCAAGAGCGAGTGAAAATAACAGCAATAGGCCTTCAGCATAAAGTTTCGAAGGTTAGTTACCATTTTGACAATATTAAGAATCATGTAAATGCCTGTGTTAAGTTTCCTTGGGTGAAGAAACTTCAGAGAAAGTTTATTTTGTTCTAGAGTGTTTTTCCCACGATAATTTAGAATCCAACCATACTTCTGGATACGTAACCAGCCCAATATCAGAAGTAATGCTCTTAAGAAAAGGCGTTAAACATTGCGTTTTTGCTTAATCAATGTTTAGTTTATTGTCTGTAAACCAATCAACATATGTGTTAAAATTATTACATTCATATTACATAAACGAAATACACCGAATAAAAAATAGAAATAAAATATCCTAATACATGCAGAGGTTTGATTTTTAAAAGTGACTACCCGATGAGCGGTTACTTTGAGTGTGAGAAATTTTAGTGAAAATTAAATTAAAAAGTAATTTATCTAACAATTTATCTAACAACACAGAATAAAAAATGCAAGCGACGATAATCTCGTCACATCATAAAACGTTACATGTGCATATTGTTTCTTCTCAAAGAAATTATGAATATTTAGGTGAAAGTGGGGCCAAAATAGAGTCCGTAATACTAGCAAAGTAATGATTGAAATCATTAGCATAGCTTGAGCTAGTACGACTATTTAAATCCGTAGACTTAGAGTTTCTTTATAGGTTCCCAAGAAGCCTTGTTCATTTTGTGAGAATTTGATAAGTTTTCTGCACCTTTTCTAGCTTGTTTGGTATAGTTTCTTAGCATGCTTCTATTTATTACTGAATATACAATATAATTGCATTTACTGCCATATGCAATATAATTGCAACAAGTCTAACTTAAAATACAAAAAATAAAAAACTGTGACGTATAAACCGGCAGAGTAATAGTCATTGTACAGTTTTAGAGCAGCACTTATTTTAAGTTAGCAATAATTCAAGTTTTAAATTAACAGAAAATATGTAAGAAGAACAAATTACAGTATAACAGTATACAATATAACAGTATAATTACAGTATATATTGACTGCTAATTATAAAATATAAAATTTACTTATTCTGGTTTGATGAGATAACGCAAGTAGGAAAAACTAGTTGTTCATTGATTCATAATTCATGTTTTTTCTTAGTAACGTTTTGTATTTTTTTGTGTATTTGATTTATTTCTGATACAGATATGTCTTTAACATTAGCAGGTATTTCTTGTTTTGGACTATTTGGTTGCCCCACATTAACTTATTTACCACTGATATCTTATTTTTTTATTCTTCACCAAATTTCAGTTTGGGAAAAATCAGATTTGTTTCTGAACAACAAATTGATTTGACAATGATGTGTTTCAAAATTGCTTTCTATATTTCAAAGAAACAACCTATTCATGAGCAACTAGGCTTTTCAATGCGCTGTCAAATACCTTTTAAAATGGCTGCTGTAGGGCAAAGTGAAAAAGTGCAAGGGATATCTGGTTTAGCACAGCTACAGTGCATTTTTTTTGGAAAATATGCCAAATTTGTCAGACAAAAATCATACCACAATTCCAAATTATTGGGAAAAATTAGGAGTATTTGAGTTGAGTTCCAGAATTCCCTGAAACTCAATTACACGCTCACCGGCAGATGATCGTATAAATTTGGAACTAACCTCAACGGTCGACTGTTTGCAAAGTTAGGTTTTGTTAAGTTAGGCGTACCTGTTATTTATATAGAAACATACCAACATGTGCCCTAATTCTGTGTATAATTAAACGGAAAGGTTCAAATTCATTCAATGCATTCGGTCCACCCGATTCCCCGGAACGTGCGGTTACCTTGAGGCGCAATTTTTTCCAATTGTTTCGGTTTAGACCTAGCAAATTAAAGGTGATATAATTATTGCCGATTTTTTAAATCTAAATCGATTTGTCGCACCGGAATCTCCAAATATCTGCAAATATCTAATATTAATACATGTCTAATTAATGAACAATATACTAGTATATATTGTAAAGTATTTCCACATATAATAAACAAAAAAAATGTAATTAAAAAGGGTGAGGGAAATGTACATAAACAAAAATTACGCAATAAATAAAAATAAGGTAATGATAATAATAGTTTAAAAGTAGGAAATCTCTGAAAAGTACAATTTGTGATTATTTAAATGAAAAAAAAAATAGTTATTCGTAGTGTAGTTATGTTTATGCACTCACTTACAAATGTATCTGTTTTTTACTTAATAGTGACATTTGGAGAGATATTTCTATGGCTCTTCCTATACTTATTTGATTTATTGTTTTTATTTGAATAGCAATACATTTTTAAAGTACTTACATTACATACTGATATATTTTTTTATTACATTTATTTCTTGCAAATTGTATATACATGCAGAAGGCAATGTTGTGTATTCTCTACACAACAAATACAATTACAAAATATAAATAAAATATATTGAGTTCTATATTATTTAAAAAAATATATGTTTTGTATATTTTACACGTTTATAGTAAATATATAGTGTTTAATATAAAAATAAAGTCGTTTTATTTTATTTTGTTTTGTTTAACATTTGTGGTAACAATATAGCCATTGATAAAATTTCAAAGTGATTATTTTTAAGACGAAAAGTAATATTATATTAATATCTTGGCAATCTTTGGGAATTTCCTATTTCTTTGGGAATGTTCCATATTACTTTTTTTTGAAAAATACAATTCAGTTGGCCCTATATTTCATACTCTCGCTTTCAAAATATTTTTCATTCCCCCGCTCAAAACCGGTAGCACTAAAAACATTGTGTACAGGTTTGTGAAAAGAATTGCACACCCGTCACATGTTCACTTAATTTTAAGAAGTGAATTTAACTTCTTATTTCACCCTGGTTTCGTGAGCAATAATTTAAGAAAATCAAATTCGCATAATTTGTTTAAATTTTTGAACATCGCAATGTCGACCGTGTGGCCTCTTTCATGTTGGAACCCCAACCTCATTTAAAATAAACTGCAGAATTACTATTATTATAACCCAGAAGGAAAAAACACTATGTGAAACACCAGAAGGAAAATTCATTGAAAGTTTTGGAACTCTGAGCCATTTTAGATTAAAGATAACTAGAAAATGTCTAATGAAAACAAAATTTTACAAGCTTTAACTATTACGTTAGGAATCGAAATGTTATCCACTTCAAGGTAATTCAAGGGCAATTCCACAATCAAGAGTAATACTTGATATGTGATTACCAGACTCTCACTTTTATTGGATTAATAGCTAAGGGTCTTTTATTAACTAAAGAACTGCAATCTCTACAGAAATTACAGGTAAACGAAAAATGTATTTCAAATACCTAGAATTCCTATGTATTTCGAATCCTTTTTCAGACCTTCCTTTATTCCTGAATACCCTCCGAAAAATTCAGTTAACAGACGACAAGAGTTTATTTAACTGGATGTAACATTATAATAATTTGTAACCCAAAACTCATTCGGGTATGACAGATAATATAAATGTGCTGTGCCATTAATTATATGAAATGAATAAAAAATTTGTTAAATTTCAGAGTAATATTTCAATTTTCAAAATATTTAAATTTTGGGAATGCAAGAAGAAAAAATGTTTGACAGTTTCTGCTCTCAGTCATGTAAGATTTTCAAGATTTTCTCAGCCATGCTGTTGCTCAATAGAGTGATTTTATTTAAAAGTTATTGTGTTGCACAGACCAATTACTTGCAGTAAGGATGACATCCACAATATAAAATAACATCCACGATTTCCCAGGATTTGCAACCACGTGAACTTGGACGTAAACAAAACAGAAGTCACGTGACGATTTTAAAATCTATTTGGGTCTTGTCGCGATCTCGAAATACGTGCGGCTTTAATTGCGGTTCGCGTAATAAAATTTAGCACGGGCCCATCGTAAAAGTTCGAAATTTACAAACGTTCGCGCTCGATACGACTGCTATTACCACTAAATCATCGGCAAGGAGTCGTGGGTAGCCCTGCACGCGTTTCAAATACCACATATCTTACCTAACGTTATTCAATAGTAAATACTAATTCCTGCGAGTCTTTAAAATGATTTTTTACGTCACTTTAGAAGAATGTGGCATATTCTTCTTTCTTAAGCTGAGAAACTTGCAAAACCTAAACTCATTTTGAAGATGCCGTGTTGTCAAATTATTGTCAACTACAAAGTTTACGATTTATACAAGGCTACCATTCTGCTAAACTTCAATCATTTAAGTCACTTAGTACTATCAATTATCATCGTGACTACAAATCATTGAATGTATTATAATTGATTGAAAAAAAACTGCCATAAACTGCCACTAACAGATAATTATGAAAAGAATTTTTAATTATCAGATAGAACTAACAAATTAATTCTTCAGTTGCCAATTTTGACGATTGATTTCAATCTTAACAAACATGAAAATTCCATTGCGTTGACACTATTTTAGTAGAACGCATTTTAATTGGCGTTGGCTTGGATTGTCATTTATTTCATAATGCACTGAAACATGATACCGCCGCAGTGGCCGTCAAGTCTGCTGCACTGGGCGCTCGGTTGGTCAGCAAATTCGTTCTATTTCTGGCCGGAAGTGCGTTACAGATAAGCCACAGACTTCTGAGAAGCGCTTCGTTAACATCTCAGATGGTAATACGACGGCGCATCCACTATTTAATTCACTCATTCAACTCGGTTCTTGGCTTATCGTTGTTTTGGTACGCACGTCCTTGTTTTTGTTATTTTACATGAAAAGTTAGAGTATTTCAAAACCGCTATTTTCTACAATATTGTTGAAATTGTATTTTATGAAAAAGTTTCAGATTGTAGTATCCATATCTAATAATTAGTAATGAATTGTAATTATAAACCAATTTTAAAAACCAGTCGACAAATTCCAGATTAGATTTTAGCTCTTAGATCTTAGGTGTTTTACAGCAACCACTCACAATCTAGTGTACCAGATGTGTTTGTCAACGTCTGTATACATATAGAGTAACAAATGACAAATGAACAAAAGATAGTCCTAATAAAAAAACAAAAGAAAAGCAATGGTAGTTATGACTATTGTGCAACAAAAATAACTGTGTGTGTAAGGGTTAATATTATCAAACAAAAAAAAACATGAGAAAAATTACCTTGAATTGTTGTGCATAGAACCCGTCAAACTTGTTGTTACTACTACAACACATTAATTGTGTTTATATAGTGCTTACGAAAAGTAATGCTTAAATTCAATAAAATTGTTACAACATTTTGTTCGCCAACAGATTCTATTCAAATTCCACTTTTTGCGATAGTTTTTTGGTCCAATTTCGCTTACAATGGTGACGTAATCAAATTTTGTTTTAATGGCAACTCCATTTTTTATAGGGAATTTTTAAAGAACTATCTTTTCTGCATACAGGTATGCGAAATTCAAGATAGGTTAGGTGTCGTTTAATGTATTTATTTGCTATAATTGCTTTGTCGTGTGATAAAATTTAAATACATGGTCATCTGTGATGCGAACGGAAAGATAGTTGCTTGAATTTAATGGTCATTAACTAATTAGATTTTCCGAAAAGTTATTTTCGAGCGCTTACAGAATGTTCCATTTCAAAAACTGAAGTTGCATAATTGTCCCAAGTGTCCCAAATTCGATGCTCACCATTGCAATATGGGGGTGTTTATCTAAGCTGTTCAGACCTTCTTTTGTTTTCCAAAAAAATGAATCGCCTACTAGATATCCCGAAAAAACTGAAACTTGTCATTTTCTTCAAATGTTAATATTTTCCATATTATGTATCGAATCAACAAATTTCGAGTGAGAAAGTTGTTGACATCAAATCATTCTGTAGGATAGATAATAAAAATATTTTTTACCTTGCACCAATTTCGAGATGTATTTTTTTAAAATCGAAACCGTAGTTGAATTTAACATTATTAAATTACTTGATTTTTTCCCTTCCCAACGATATAAGGTTCGAGGTGTTTATCTTTCATAGTTTAGGAGATATGAAGAGAAATCATATACCACACAGATTTTAACCCACATCAGAGTATCCATGATTAAGAACTATGTTTTATTTTCAAAACAAAAGACTGCATATTTGCTATTTATTATCTTTTGTGCTTCAGCAGATATATAAAAAAAGATTTTATGAAAAAACACTTTGCTCAAATTTACTATGTCAATAAATTGCAAAAAAAGGAAACATGGAAGCAATAAACTTAGTAATAATAAACGTGGTAAAAATAAACACGATAACAATAAACCAAAATTTTTCTACAATAGATGTTCAATAT
>JAWQRJ010005662.1:0-10091 GCA_033557515.1 Diorygopyx duplodentatus | reverse complement strand
CATAAGTTTCTAGGTAATTACACCTAAGTGGGTGTCTCGCCGAGTTGTCGTCAAGAAGGAAGAAATAGTAAATATTTGTTTTTATGTAGAGTTATGCAAGAGGATACAAACAAAGTGCTCGGTAGTGAAATAATGAGGTGAAGTGCTACTAAACACTAATGTTTTGTGGGATGAAATGGAGATAAAAATTCAACCAAAGTTGACAATTATTGTTAGATCTTAGGACACAAGTTCAGACAAGCTCATTAAATAATATGTCGCTGGTGTTTATACTTTAAGTCATTCTACGTGAAAAACAAATTTTTTATTTTACTATTTATTTTCATTTTCTTATTGAAAAATACTTTAGTGCACTTTAGTGCATGAATGATGCACTAACTTGGTGAAAACGTTCATTCATCATTATCGTTGCTAAAGTCGCTTGAATTTGATGAAACATCTAAATGATTGGGAAAGAAATGTATTTTAAGTGACAGTCCGAATCCCCTCATACGCTGAAGTCATTTCGACTATAATTTGTTTAAAATTTACTGCTCTTGTTAGATAATCTTCTATAACGGCTGCAAAGCCATATTATGCCCTCATTTCTAATTTTTATATCTCTACTACAATCAATATATGATAAACGACTGAAATTTTTACCAATTTTTGTTTGTAGGTTAATTAGTACATTTGAAAATAACGAAACAATTAAGACCAATACTACTGACATAAAATAACTGAATATGATTATGAAGCGAAAGAATAAATATAGAAATTAACTTAGATACTTGTTTCGATGTTTCCACTCAATTTCGCAAATACTATATATAACTGTGTTATTTGTTCACCTTACGGTTTCACAAAGTATTTACAACCGCATTACATTTATTCCACACCCCGACACCAGTATTCTCCCCAGAGCCTTCCCCATTCACTCTCTACCCCGTTCGTCCTCATCCAGCACTTCCTAGTCTCCTTCTCTGGCATCCCTTCACACTCTCCGAACTGAGCTCCACTGGTTCCCATCCCTCCCAATACAGTCTACATCTTCTTTCCTCATCTCTCGTTCAATATGTATTAACCCCATCCTCGTCACTGCATCTAAATCTGACCACTATGCTCTTTTGTTATCCTCTCCATGTCTTCTCCAAGTACCCCGGTAGTCCCTCCGTCATCAATTCCTAAGAAAAATTATACTTCCAATTAGAAGTACAATCTTTGGTTGTACTTCCCATCCACCACTCGAGTCCTTCTCTTCTGTGTCTGTACATCTCTACTTCTCTCCACCATTTCCCTCCACAGTTCCAATCCTTCGGTCCTCAATCGATCCATCTCCATTGTTGCATTACCACACCTCTCATAATATTCTCTTCTTTCCAACTGTTCGTACTCCATCCTCTCCTCTGTTCTCCTTCCCATCAAGGTTCCTGAAGAACCTTGCCGTTGACCCTACGCTTACCCTCTCCTCAAACTTTACGGCCTTTTTCGCCGCGTTCGCCCTTATTTTATCCATCTTCAGGTCCTCCATCACTATATAACTCGGCGTCTCCCTTTTCAGCCCCATCACCCATCTCCAATACTTCGCCTATACCGCTTCCAGTCTCTCCTGCTATCTTCAACCCCACACCTCAGCCCCGTCCAACACAACACTTTTAATCAATTTGTCGAACAGCATTTTCCTTCTTTTGATTTCTTTGCCAATGAACCTGTCTCCCAAACTCCACAACTGCCCACCGGCGTTACGATATCCATAAAACTCCCAGCCATAAAATTTATACATTGTTTCTCCATAAGAGGTTTTTTCGCGATAACTTTCTTAAAATCAAACATGTGTTCTCACTAATTACTCCAGAAAAAAATGCGGCGCCAACCGTGTACCAAAAATTCTTCGAATTTGGCCATATTTGGATTGTTACAAAACGAAAACTAAGTACAATACTTCGAAATAGCATTGGGCTTTCACTACGTGAAAACTAACTGCTAGTACCATATAAAACAGAGTTTTCGTCGGTCGAATTTTCACGCCATCAGATAGCAATTACGCTAATTATAACACCCTGCACAGAAATATTTCGAAACTACTTTGACTATGTGAAAGCCCAATATTAATACTATATAAAACAGAGTTTTCGTCGGTCGAATTTGCATATGATTATATAGCAGTTAGGCCAATTATCTACCATCTTGTCTTTCTAAGACTTGGTTTATAGATTTGATTGAAAAAAGAAGAAAAGCTCTCACTAGTTCTGTTGGAACAAATTGTAGTGCGTTCCGCAAAAGATTTGAGTTTTTTTATTGTTCATTTTCAATTACTGTTAAGGTTTTGGCACTTCATTTAGGGTTGTAAATCCATAAAATTATATTTCCGTTACTTTAAAGTGATAAATCGGAAATAATGTAAAGGATATCGTTTATTTAAAACTACAATTTTTTTTGAAAGATCACTCAGGTACACTAGTAATACTCCAAATCCTAATATGTTAAGCTTTATAACTGGGTAGCATGCAACAACCGAAATCTAAGGATCAGAGGAGCAAGTTTTAACGGGAAGTCTAAACAAAACAAAAGCAAACTTGGCCACCCTTGACTTCTCCTAACCTTAGTTCAGAACGGCTAAGGGAAAAATGTATGCCGTTCCTGTTCAGTTCCCATTTTAGAACCCCTGAAGAATGACGATCACACTTTCGCACTACTAAAATAAGTTTCACACTGTTTTTGCTTGTTTTCAACTTAAGTATAGTATTTTCTTCTTTTGCGGATTAGCCTATATACCAAAATAATGTGTTGCAAGTTGATATCTCGTAAACAAGGTATTGTTGAGAAAAAATCATTAATTGGAAAAATTAATTATGGTTCCCACAAGAATTATTTGGTTTCCTGTGGGAAATGTCATAGCATTGATTCTTTTTTATTTAGCGGACGTTTTCAAGGACATTTCAGAGATATTTTGCAAAAAAAACCGTTACCTAGAACTTAATTACCATTGCTTGCTACATATTTAGAAATAGTAGATAATTTTCTGTGCGACGTAATTGTTAAAATGTGGAAATTGCCCTTTCCCCACCTATTTTCAGAATAAACTAGGAAAAAGGCAAGCTATGCAGGGTGTTATAATTAGCGTAATCCCTATTTAATGGCGTAAAAATTCGACCCACAAGAACTCTGTTTTATATAGTACTTAAATTATTAGTACTTAGTACTTCGAAACGGCTTTCACTGCGTGAAAGCCGTTTCGAAGTATTGTACTTAGTTTTTGTTCTATATTAATCCAAATATGGCCAACTTCGAAGAATTTGAGGTACACCGTTGGTTTTGCACTTTTTCTGAAGTAATTACTGGGAAATAGACCGACGAAAGCTTTTAGATGTGGAAAAGCAAGCTTTCTCGGTGCATGTAGATTTAATATACCTTTAATTTTAAGTTATCGCGGAAAAACCAGTTATGGAAAGAATGTATAAATTTTATGGCTGGGAGTTTTATGGATATCTTAACGTCTGTCAACTGCCCCACTATCTTGTTTGTCTTCCAAGTCAATTCCTGTCTTTTCTTTATTATCTACCTATATCTCTTATATCCCAAGTATATAATGTGCGATAGAGGAGGTATCGTAGATATGTTTGAGCTCCCCCTCCCACTATTCCTTCCTTCCTCTACCACCTCCCTTCTTAAACACCATTCTTTTCGTCTCTTGAATATTTACCTGTAGATCTTTTCATCGTATATGTATATCTCGATATATCTCTCTTTCATTTCCCTCGCATCGTTTGCCACCTGTTCCACCTTCTCACCTATACAGGCCGCAAGCAAACTGTAGCTCAGTAGGCAGTCTTACTTCAACCCTTTTATGGTCAAAAACTTCCTTGTCAACTGCTGATCTATCTCTCTCCTCCTTAGGTAATTCCACAATTTTTGCCTGCTCACTGTAAGAACTACTTTTACTAGAAAGCTGCTTTTAAATCTGTAAAGTCCCCCTCCCCTCTTCGGGTTTAATTTTTTGTCCGCTAACCTGCTGGCCCATCCGGTAGCATACTCTTCCTTTCCAGTTCCTCCCTTAATCGGTCCTCGTGCGCTATCGCGTATATCTTATACGCTGTGCACAACAAACTTATTCCTCTGTAATTTTCCACCTTATCTTTCTCACCCCTTTTGTGTATGGTGCAAATCGTTGCTACTCTCCATTGTTTCGGAGAGTCTTCTCCTCTCCATGTCCTTCAGTAATTCCTTCAGTCTAACTATCACCTATTGCGTTTTTTTATTTCCTCCCTCCTTACTTCGTCCATCCGCCATATTCCCGTCCACTCTGCTCTCACTATCACTTTTCTGCTCTTCTCAAAATCTCTACGAAATGTCGATTCCGTTCATTCAGGTGTATCTTCTTACTCACACTACTTCTTGGTTTCCTATTTTTGTTTATGTATTTCCATGCCTCTCTCTCCCCTCTTATTGCTCGTATTTCCTCTTACTTCATCCTTCTCGCTTCTTCCTTCTTCCGTTTGCACACTCCCCTATAACACTTCAATGCCTCCCAATAGCTCTCCTTTGTATCCCTTCCTCCTCTGCATATTCTTAATTACCTTCTGCCTTCCGCTTTGTCTAGTTGCACTTTCCCACCAACTGTTTTTGCAGGTGCCCCCTTCCTGTCTGAGCTCGTATTCTTTCCTTTCTGTTGCTCCTTTGATTTCCTTATCAGTTCTTCCACCCCTTCATCCCCTTCATGCTCTTCCCATACTGTATCGCTTAAGTTTTGTCTATACCTTCTGACGCCCACCATCACATAGTTTATCACTGATTCACCTCTAGGTAGAATATATGTGTACTCCCCATCCTCATCTCCACGGATGTTTCCATTCAGAATATCCCATCCTCTCTCTTTCCAAACGTCTCCAACATCTCTTTCCCTTCTTAATTCTCCACCTCCTCCTTCGATCGTCTTTCCTCTCTCAGCTCTCCATCTTCCTCTCTTCCCCCTTCTACGATGGAAGGGAGAAGAGAGGGAGATGGAGAGCTGAGAACGCTTCTTGCACTGAAATAAAAAAAAATTGGACAACACACTTTGAGGAACTTTGAGGTTCTTTCAAACATAGCTACAGTTTAAAATACCATTTGCTATGTTAATGCCTATGCAAATCTCTGAAAATAAATTATTGCTAAACTGAGCAACTGCCATACAAAGAACAAACAAGGCGTATACTTCTGGCACGCGAATCGGACACCACGGACATCCATATTTATTCCTCTTTTATTAGGTATAAAATACGTCCGGTGTGTGCGTGGCTTATAGAGCAGCAGGTGAGCTTATTTACAATGTTTTAAGTATAAACCCAGACAAAACGACCTCCTTTCTTTCGTCTGGGGTACAGCCGCGCTGGTTCCCCACCGCGCCCTGTTACTCAGACCGAAGATAAATAACATGTACAATTCATTTGACAGACAAATTGGCTCCGGCAATCTAAAACAATTGCCAACAATACGCACGCAACCGACTGAGACTTCGCTCGACTGTTAGCAACACGCACGCACACTTACCTTCACGAAGATAACAGAATCTTTCAAGTGTATTTCATTAGCTATAAATAAATTCTGGTGCCGTGGCGCTCCTTTGATGCTCGTGTTTTGCGGTTTGAAAGTCAAGTCCGCCATTCTCTGCGCGAGATATGGAACAGTTTCATTTTAAGCAACGTTGGAAGTTGAGATGGATCTCGTAGTCTAGTCTAAATAGTTTTTATCTAATTAAGTAATAAATTAGCAATATACAAGAATATCTGCCAGAAGTAACGAATTACCTTCGTTGTTTTGAGGAGTTAACTATTTCCTTTTCTCATTTTGTTGCATGAGAAAACATGAATCCACCAGATTAAGTACTCCCACAGTGACATAAATTCTATATGCTAGACGCAAACGCATAAGAGTATTAAATCCTGTCGGTTGTTTAATCCGGCAGACCGGGGGTCATCAAATGCCAGCCCTAGACCGAAATTGCCCACGGCAAATGAAGGGTTGGCCATTATTAAAACAGCAATAAATTTAATTAGACGGCCACGCCACCAGAGGCGTCACTGCAGGGGACCCGGCCGAAGAATTAACTTAATTAAATCGTGGCCGGCCAGGATTTCTGGTGGAATGGTGTGACATTTCACGTCATACAGGATTTGGGCGGGATGATTGACAACTTGATTCCTTTATTTTGTGCAGACGTGGCGGAATTCTGCGAAAAATGCGCTTTGAAACTCAAACAAACGCTTTTTCTTGAGAACCCCCTGAGCCGGCACGTAAATAAATCTCTAGAGAGCGTGCAGACTACTTAACAGTCTCGCCAAAAACATAATTTAATCAATGCCAGCCACTTTCGAATATGTGCAATGTAAACATTAGAAGCGAGGGACTTGAGATGCGTAAAGCGTATGGCAATAAATTCACAGCTGTGTGTTTAACCATTCAGCAAGCGTTTACTCTGAGAACACTCATCTAACCAACTAAATAAATATTTAAATGGGCAACGTAAACATTAGTTCTTGGATAACTTCTTCTTCTTTTTTTGCTACGATAATGGGGAGATCAATTACTCGTGAAGTCAGTTCTGCAAGTAAATTACGTCTATGGATATTCTTTTCTTTATTTTATACAAGTTTCAATTGAACCGCTACATATTTAATATTACGTTATCATCATTGTCTCCTATCAATTGTTTTCAAAGGTTTAAAGCTGTGGAAAGTACTTTTAATACAAAAAAAATGCTACCTGAAGGGTTCTTAAACGACGAAAATATTTCTGAGATTCGATAAGTAGATATTCAAACTTTACTAATGTTTGGCAGTAAAATCATATTTTCGTAATAACAAAATTACGTATGAAAATGTACGCTGTATATATGGTTTTAAATAAATATATGTAAACGACAGATGCTCAAGATTAAAAGTCAAAATAAAATCGAGTATAGTGGTTGATTATCGAATTTTATTTGCTCATTGAGGAGGAGTCTTTTGTTGTGTTTGTGTTTTTCAATTCCGTCCCTTTTCAACTTCGTGTAAAATTTTAATGTTTTGCTATTTATTATTATTATTATTTTATGTCCAGTTTGTAGAGTATGTTTAAATAAAGTTGAGCTTGGTTTAGAATTGTGTTCTTGGATACGTTTACCAAGTTTGCGCCCGGTTTCCCCTACGTATAACTCTTCACAGTTATTACGATGAACTAAGTATATCCCGTTTTTTTCTAGAGTGGGAATTTTTAGTTTATGATTGGAAAACATTTTAAAAAGTTTATTATTTGTTTTAAAAGCGAGGATATATCATATATTTTGAAAATGTTTGTTGATTTTAAATTTGTGTTATTAAAAGATAAAGGTTTATAAATGATTTTGTTATTAGAATTTGATATTTCTGTTAAGGTAATTGGATTAGTATTGAGAGTGTACAAAGGATCGTTTTTAGTTAGTTGTTTGGATATAATTTTATTTATGGTGTTCTTATTGAAGCCATAAATATCGGTATATAAACGGTAATAATAAAAGTTGGTGCAGTAGGTATTTTTTCGGAGTTCGAGATATTGAGGAAGCTTTGAATGTGTTTTCCTTTGGTTTATTGGATTAAAGTCTTATAATTAGTAATCGAAGATAGTATCTTCCATTGTTACATGTAAGTGAATGTACACCAAGAAAATGTGAATACATGTTGATGCAATTAATAACGTGAAGTACATATAGACATTAATTCAGGGGGTTTATTTATTTTAGGGTTTATTTATGTTAGGATTAGCTTTGCATGTAGATAAAGTAGGATCTATCGTCGGCATCAGTCAGACTCTTAGGTTGGTATTGACTATTATTGTTCCTGGTGTTTGATTATTTTTCAGTTCTTCGTTTTAGTTTCCGTTAACATTACAACATTTATCTGATTTCGGATAATATCATTTTTTGTATAATTTAAAATATTGTATATTATAAAACGCAAAATTGTGTTGCCAATTTATTAAGAAGTTCTTATCTATTAATATATTTTTAAGAATTGAGTTTAATTAAGGTGTCAATAATAGCATGTTGTGCTATGTAGGAAGTGGTACAATTTTCCGTTTTAGGAATAAAAACTTCGCAGTTAGTACAAGAGATTGGAAGTGAAGGTGGTGCTAAACTTTCGATAGCGACAAAATGTTTATTTTAAAACATATCTTATCCTTAAGCAAGCGTTGGTATAACTTCGCACATACTATTATACTCCAGAATTTGTATATATGATTATTAGTTATTATTAAAATAATTCTCTTAGAATATTTACGGTTAATAGCTTCTGAAATTAAGGTGTCGCCTGTCTCTTTGTCATTTATTTCTACCGATGTTATTTTTGGAGAATGGAACAAATTAGGAACGTTTCTGATTTTCTTGGCCGACTTGTTTTTCGTAAGTGTGTAATCTTCGGTCGTCTTAAATGATGTTTGAATACTTAAGTTTATTAAAATTTGTAATTATGAACCCACTTTTAGTTTTTAAAATAAAAACAAACTACCCTCGAGTTATTTCTGTTGACATTGTTACTAAAAAGAAAGTTTTGTGGATTTTTCTCTCTTGAATTTTGTGTATTTTTTTTGTATTGACATATGCATGAGTTTGTCGATTTTGCTACCTTGGTTGGTTTAGTTGTGTCGGTGAAAGTAATTGTGTATTTGTTTGTGGTGTTTTAAAAGTGTTATCAGTATTAGCAGAAAAGTCGGCTTTAGAAATAACAAATGCTTTTTTCAACCCTACATGTTTCGGCAATTTTTAATTGCCATCTTCATGGCTTATCTACAAAATAAATTTTATTATATTTAGTTATTATCAATATAAGATATAATAAATTCAAATTAAAATCAAATAAAATCTAACTTATCTATTACAACTTATTGAAGGTAACTTGTCTTATATGTGGTTAATTGTTTATCAAATTGTTAAAAATCCGGTTTGTAAAAAATGTTTTGTTTAATATTCACTGTCAAAATTATTTTCTTAATCGTGGTGGTTAATGAAGATTGCATTGTTTTATTATGTGTTTGATATAATATTTCCTATTATGATTGTTCTGTTTCGTTAGCTTTATGGAGTTGAGTTTTTTTTTATTTTTTATTAATATATACTTCTTCTGTAAGTGAATTATTGTTAAATGACAATTATATGCATGTAAAAGTGACTTACAGATAGTGTTTAGTGTTCTTGACCACTTGGACTTCTTAGGTTGTACTATTGTTTGGTGATTAGTTTTAGTTTGCTGTTATTATTCTGATTTTAAAGGTGCATGTTTCTTATTTCTTTGTTGTTGTTCGACATTTTATTAAGATTTTTGCGCATGTGTGGTATTATGAAGTTGCATGTATAGGTCAGTGGTGGCGAACCTATGACCCGCGGGTCAGACGCTTATCCACTTACGCAGGCTTTTTAAATGACCCACGCGTTGATTTTTATAAACCTATTTTTATATCACAAAGAGAGAGAACAGACAATCAAAAATATTTAAAAAATAAAGTATATACATATCTAATGTCGGATTTATAAAAAATATTTCCAAGTGGACATTGGCTAGCATTGATTTTCTATCGTATCTGTGTATAACTCATGACAGTTATATACATATTTTTTTACAAATACATAACGACTTACATTATTCAGAAATGTATTCAATTGCTTTAGATGAGAGTAATGATAATGTAATGTAAAATGGTTAGGCACAATTAGCTGTTTTTGCTCAATATAAATCAGGCAATATAATGAAAGATGAGCTAGTGAAACTAATAACGTTGAAAGGGAAGTGTATCGGTCTTGATATTTTTAAAGAATTTGATATTGCGTTTAAACAAATGGATATTGGCCTACAGGAAATTGTTTCTGTAGCAACAGACGGTGCACTCAATATAGTGGGGGAAAACATTGGTTTTATTCAGTATCTTAAGGAAAATATTACACATTCTCTGATTGACTTTCATTGTATAATACACCAGCAAGTTCTATGTGCGAAGCAAGGTTTAAAAACATTTTCCAATGTAATGCCAGTTGTAATAAAAGTCATCAACTTTATAAACGGAAGAGGTCTTAATAAACGACAATTTGCACAATTATTAGAGGAAATTGAGTGCCAGTATTCAGG
>JAWQRJ010005661.1:0-10091 GCA_033557515.1 Diorygopyx duplodentatus | reverse complement strand
GAGCAAAACAAATCACATAAAAACTTTAATGATAGAAATTTTACAGATCAAAATGATAAAACCGTTGATATTACGAACAAAAAGATAATAAAAACATTGATCATTTTTATGAGTACGTATCAAACTTGTAGTGTCTTATTTAGCCCAACACGATAACATAAAAGAAAACAATTCTTTCATTAATTCGAATACTGTTATTAATATTGACACTTCGGATACTGTTCTAAATTTCGAACAATATGTTCAATAAGCATTTCACTTTACTAGAACCTGAGAATTCAGGTTTCTATTATTATAATTACAAAGGGACCTACAGCATAGTATTTACAGCCATAGCCGATGCAAACTATGAATTTATTATGGTTGACGTCGGCACGACTGCCGTTCGTGCCGACGTAGTGTCAGATGGAGGAATAATAAAAAATTCAAAATATTGGCAACGGGAGCCGGAAAAATTGCCAAATACTGAAAAAAAAATGTATTCGTCATTTACAAATGTATTTGTAAGTGACGAAGCTTTCCATTTGCTTCGAAATTTTATGCAGCCTTACAACAAAAATGTGCTAAATGCTAATAGAAGGATATTCAATTATCGTTTATCCCGTGTTAGGGGAATAATTAAAAATGAATTTGGCATTCTTACAAGATTTTCCAAAAAGCTATAACATTATCTCCTGAAAAAACAAGAATTGTAAGAATCAATCTGCTCGGGAAATCTGTCATTTAAGAAACGGCGAACTGGCAGAACATGAATCAGATTTTTATTCAAATTCGGTGGTTTCTAATATCTATAAGTATGTATTGCCATTCAGATTTTCTTCAATAAATGATGGCTCAATAAAGACTGAATGATTCTGTCACCTAATATTCCCGCCCATATTACGTACTTTATATTTCTAATATGAGTTTGTTTATTAAATGTATTGTATTCCCATTACCTTTTATATTGACCTGAACCAGAACCAGAACCTGAAAACGGAAGTTTTTATTTGTCTACAACGATGAAGGTAACACAATTGAAACGACTTATAGCACAAACAGTTGTAGACTTAAATCTAAGACGCATCGCTCCCGCTAATGTTTTTTTCGCCATGTACTTCGATGCCATATCCAAAATTTGGTCTAAAGAAATCCAAATCGGAATGCAAGTAATGTAGCGTAACAACGTTGTTTCAACAATTTCTTCATAGTTATCGCTGATTGCCGAGAAAATTTTACACTACCAGCCTGAAGGATTTCCAAACATTTTTTCTATTTGCTAGATTTTGGAGTTTTAACATTCCTCGAATGTCAGGTCCTGTAAATATTCCTGCTTTTATTTTGGCATCTGATATTTTCGGAATCATCTATCGTATTTCGCGACATAACTCGGAATGTTGATGCAGCGTTTTCACAATCTGCCTTATAAGACATAGCTTGACATGCAAGATAGGCAACAAAACTTCGACGTGAACAAAGCCATTGTAAATTATGTTATTACATTCATATCTAACAAAATCTTCTGGAGATACTCTACTGTTCCAAAGCTGTAGAAAGTATGAATATTTTGTGTACCTCCTTGTAATTTCAGTAAAAAACCTAGCATCTTAAAATTACCACATACATCCCACTGATACCTTTCGTAGTAAATTTTGTACAGCAATGATTTAACAATAAATCAAATTGAATTTTTTTGCTATTTTCCTATTTATTAATTTGTATACTTCTCATTTTCCAGATTCTCTGTTTCTGCATTCTTAACTTCCCAACTTGTCAATTTCCCATTTTCGCAATGCATCAATTTAAAATTTTTGCTATTGTCCTATTTATTAATTTCCTAATTTATTAATTGCCCAATTTATCAATTTTCAAATTTGCCAGATTCTAAATTTCCAGATTTTTACAAATGTTCTCATGTTCTGAATTTTTTAGTTTCTTACTTCCTAATTTTTTAAATTTCGCCATTGCTCAATTTCAATAAATATACCATTTTCTTACGTTCTCAATTTAATTTATTAATTCGTTGATTTCCAAATTGAATTCACCAATTTCCCACTTGCTCTATTTATTTATCAGTTTCTAAATTTCACCTGTTTCTCAATTTCTCAACCTGTCAATTTCCCATTTTCGCAATGTATAATTTAAATTTTTTGTTGTTCTCCTACTTATTAATTTCCCAGTTTCCGAATTTATCAATATCCAAATTTACCAGATTTTAAATTTACATATTTTTACAAATGTTTTCATTTTCTGAAGTTTTTAGTTTCTTACTTCCTATTTTTAAAATTTCGCAATTGCTCAATTTCAATAAATATTCCATTTTCTTACGTTCTCAATTTAATTTATTAATTCGTTGATTTCCAAATTGAATTCTCCAATTTCCCAATTGTTCTATTTATTTATCAATTTCTAAATTTCACCTGTTACTCAATTTGTATACTTCTCATTTTCCAGATTCTCTGTTTCTGAATTCTTAACTTCCCAACTTGTCAATTTCCCATTTTCGCAATGTATCAATTTAAAATTTTTGCTATTGTCCTATTTATTAATTTCCTAATTTATTAATTGCCCAATTTATCAATTTTCAACATTTGCCAGATTCTAAATTTACAGATTTTTTACAAATGTTCTCATTTTCTGATTTTTTTAGTTTTTTACTTCCTAATTTTTAAAATTTCGCAATTGCTCAATTTCAATAAATATTCCATTTTCTTACGTTCTCAATTTAATTTATTAATTCGTTGATTTCCAAATTGAATTCACCAATTTCCCACTTGCTCTATTTATTTATCAATTTCTAAATTTCACCTGTTTCTCAATTTGTCAACCTGTCAATTTCCAATTTTCGCAATGTATAATTTATTTTTTTTGCTGTTTTCCTATTTATTAATGTCCCAGTTTCCCAATTTATCAATTTCCAAATTTCCCTGATTTTAAATTTACATATTTTTACAAATGTTTTCATATTCTGAAGTTTTTAGTTTCTTACTTCCTAATTTTTATAATTTCGCAGTTGCCCAATTTCAATAAATATTCCATTTTCTTACATTCCCAATTTAATTTATTAATTCGTTGATTTCCAAATTGAATTCTCCAATTTCCCACTTGTTTTATTTATTTATCAATTTCTAAATTTCACCTGTTGCTCAATTTGTATACTTCTCATTTTCGAGATTCTCTGTTTCTGTATTCTTAATTTCTAAACTTGTCAATTTCCCATTTTCGCAATGTATCAATTTATTTTTTTTGCTGTTTTCCTAATTATCAATTTCCCAGTTTCCCAATTTATCAATTTTCAACATTTGCCAGATTCTAAATTTACAGATTTTTTACAAATGTTCTCATTTTCTGATTTTCTTAGTTTCTTACTTCCGAATTTTTAAAATTTCGCAATTGCTCAATTTCAATAAATATTCCATTTTCTTACGTTCTCAATTTAATTTATAATTATATATTAATTATATTAATTCGTTGATTTCCAAATTGAATTCACCAATTTCCCACTTGCTCTATTTATTTATCAATTTCTAAATTTCACCTGTCTCTCAATTTCTCAACCTGTCAATTTCCCATTTTCGCAATGTATAATTTAAATTTTTTGCTGTTTTCCTATTTATTAACTTCCCAGTTTCCCAATTTATCAATTTACAAATTTCCCAGATTTTAAATTTACATATTTTTACAAATGTTTTCATTTTCTGAAGTTTTTAGTTTCTTACTTCCTATTTTTAAAATTTCGCAGTTGCCCAATTTCAATAAATATTCCATTTTCTTACATTCCCAATTTAATTTATTAATTCGTTGATTTCCAAATTGATTTCTGCAATTTCCCACTTTTACTATTTATTTATCAATTTCTAAATTTCACCTGTTTCTCAATTTGCAAACATCTCAATTATCCAGATTCTCTATTTTTGAATTATTAATTTCTCAACTTGTCAATTTCCCATTTTCGCAATGTATCAATTTAATTTTTTTGCTGTTTTCCTACTTATTAATTTCCCAGTTTCCCAATTTATCAATTTCCAATTTTCCTTAAAAACAAAACCTTAAAATACTAGTATAATCGACATAATACAAGCGTTTTTTGTTGCACTTATTGCATTTGTGCGCTCAATTATACTTTTATCATTTAAGGTAGGTATGAGGCTTTATTAATTGACTTAAATTTTGTTTTTTTAAAATATATTTCCCTCTTTCTCCTGATTATTTATAATTTAGGTAGCGCACTAATATATAAATGAGAAGACACATTTACAAGAAGTTACACCTGCTTTATATCAGAATTTAGTGGTTTGCTTGGAGTACACAGAAGGCGAATAACCAGGCCGTACCATAATAAAATATTGAGGTCTCATAGACCATCGATACTGTTCCCAAACCGGGAATTTAAACTTAGAATTGAGTTGAGTGCCCGCGGGGATTTGGGCTGGGCCGTTTTAGGTAGTGCCCCTTAGCCCTGCGTCGGCGCCCACCCGGATGTGTCTAAGGGGTCGTAAGTTGGAATACACTGGGACACTTTGACGTATGGGTCGATATCAATTACTGGCATCGGTAATTTGACAGATGTGACGCCACGCTCGATTGGTCGATCAATCAACCCAATATCCGAGCTCGGTCTGTAACGCAGTTTCAGCAGTATGATCCAATTATGTTGGAAACTTAAGAAGCAACTGAGCAATAAAATATGCTTACTATTTTATGCCAAGTATGCAGGTTCTTCCAATAGCATTTTAAATTATATTTGAAATACTAGATAAATAAATGAATACTCTATCCTTGAAGACCTTATATAATCCCTTCTGGGCAGGCCAAAATGAATCCAAAGCGTTTTGTACTCTTTGTATACGCATTTTATAAACAGAATCTATACACCTATAATAGACAGTATCTTGACATTACAGACAATAATATCTAGGAACCATTTTTGCAAAATGATTCATACCTATCAAGGTCCAGTGACTTTAATTGGAGGAGATCTATTTTATCATGTCACTAAATTTAATAAAAGGCTGTTCTTGATTTTTTAGGTACAGGCTATAACGTAATACAAAACCATAAAAATTGCCAATACCCAAATACAATAAATTTGGTTATCTTTGGATAGCGATCAACTGAGTTTTCCAGAAACGTGTTTGCATTTTTGTCCAATCTACCATACGACGTGTTATCTTTGCATATTGAAACGAAATCGATATACCCCATCCAAACTCCATCAAAACTAAAAGCTATACGCTCACTCGCTTTACCAATATAGGGCGGTAAAATAACACGTACCCATCGGGTTTGTCTGATAAGTCTGGTTTTCAGCCAGACATGGATCGCGCGTGACATGTGAAAGGGTGAAATAAGAGAAGAGGGCGGCGGGAAACTGAAATGGGAACGCCCGAAAGCTCTGGAAGCGTTATTACTGAGCCGTCGTCGATGAGAAGGGGTTTTATTTCAGAACGAGAGAATGGCACGTTGCAAATAATTTCAGGTCCATCGTCAACGTTAGCTTGTAGTTTAAGCCAGCCTGTGAGACGGTCGACTTCAAGAGTATCAAAATCATCCGGGTACGTACTGAAACCTCGCGACGTACGGAAGCGTTAATTCACAGTAATTTTAGGTTAGGGTTCTCTGAATGGCTGTAAATCTACCAGCTGCAGGGGGCCGAGGTTCGTTATTAATTCGGTCTGTGAGGATTGATTGCGCTTCGGCACGATGGTGAAATTATCACGTAAAGATTAAAGATGTGATTTTAAATATGATCGTCAATTAATGACATAAATTTTAACCAATTTGTGTGTACAAGGAGACAGAGGAAGAAATAAATTTACTATTCTTGTTAGAAAACCGGTAGATTTTAAAAAATTCAGAACATTCCCATTTAATGTTCAAGTAATATCACAATAAAAAAACATAACAGTGGGGTTTATAATTTAGGGTGTGCGAATTGCAGCGTCACCTATATTGGCGAAACTGATAGAAATTTTGGGGACGTTAAAGAGATTGTGGAAAGTGCATTGTTGGAAACTTTTGAAATCTACAAGGCAATGAGTTACGTCAATTTTCATTGTCCAAATAAACAAAGAACCTTAATGTTAACTGATTTTCAGGTGTTTTGTAAAATTCCAATTGCTGCAATATAAAACATTTATTACACTAACTGTAGCTTTTATTCCTGCATAGAATCAAAGAGAGGATTGTGAACAAACAGGAAGTGTTATAGTTATTAACACTAAACTGCTATTATGGTGCCATAAACGGTGTTTACAGCAGTCCATTTAACTAGAGCAAACAATTAGTTACTCTCCGTAACATAGCATGCGCAGATGATGAATCGGCTTGTTAATACTCGTTATCGAGTGCTCCGTGAGCACTACAAAAGTAATGTCAGAGATTTAATAAGAACAGCCGACATACAGTCGAAATGTGTGCACGATGTTAAATGGCTTTTCCATTGACCAGACATGTAGACAGCGATTATTTTTATCTCTCCGCACGTCAGTAGCGTGTACGTGGAAAGCTCGACATCCGCAGGAAGTTGCAGGATGCACGCGAACATACCGCAAACCTGCCATTACGTGCCTATGCCACTTATCAACGCCATTCCTAATTTGTTCATCTTCTACGGCGGAAATGAATTTAGAAACGCACGTGTTTGTACATGATTTTGGATAGTTTTAATAAATTTTATCCCAATTCTATATTATATTCATATATTATATATTATTCATTTATTCATACTATATATTGTACTATATTCCATATTATTTAATAAAATTTTATTATAATTCTATTTTAGCAAATTTTATTGAACAATTGGTTTTATTTTATACAAAACTACTACTAACTAAACACCCTTTCCAAAATTAAAATTGGAGTTTTCAAAGTTTCTGGAAAAGGATATTGAACCAAGAACGGGCTGTTCTAAGTTTCTAGTATAATTATCAACAGACAGATTTGTAACTGATATGAATAAATGGCATTAATGGAATTATGTATTTTTGAATTCCCCGTCGAATTTTTGATCGATTTTATTAACATATATTTGCCCAAAGTCACACCGTTTAGGGAAGATCGGAGGGTTAGCTGAAAGAAAGTCGTGTGAGTGAGCCCCACCAGTTAATTTCTTAGCGACGATAGTAAAACCTTTCGATATTGAAGTCTTTGTTTCTGGTAGTTTCACGAGTAAGATAGGCCCTTTATTTTCGATTTCGTCAATGGTCATTTTAGCCAGCTCATCTCTTCTCAATTCACCAAAAACACCCATCAGCAGGACTACTTTTTGCAGTAGATAATTTTTCAATAATTCAAATAATAATAATTCAATAATAATTCAATAATATTTTTAAAAAACCTGGCATACAAAAACTGGAACACATTGCTATGAATCCTACTGAATATTGAATATTGAAAAATATTAAAATATTTTTGACTGAATATTTCAATATTTTCTCATCACCTCAGGCTTTTGCAGGTTTGCATTCAGCATTCTCAATTTTAGCAAAGGAAGAAATGTAATTGCAGTTAATAACAGTTAATTAATCCAAATCTAAATTATAAATTCATTAACAAAAACCAAAAACATAATTTCCTTCAAGTTAACAACGAAGAAAAGACAAGATCTTCCTCTAAGACCTACATCTCATTTATTATATACCTATTTAATAATATCTTTAAGAGAAAAACAACATTTCTGTTTAATATTCAAGTAATATCACAATAAAAAAAACACAACACATCCATTAAGAATACTTTAAAAAAAACTGTTATATAAAAACTGGAGCACATTGCTATGAATCCTACTGAATATGTTAATGTATTTTTAAATTCTCCATCGAATTTTTAACCGATTTTATTATCATATATTTGCCCAAAGTCACGCCGTTTAGGGAAGGTCGGAGGGTTAGCTGAGAGAAAGTCGTGTGAATCAGCCACACCAGTTAATTTCTTCGCGACAATAGGAAAACCTTTCGACATTGAAGTATTGGTTTCTGGTACTTTCACGAGTAAGACAGTCCTCTTATGCTCAACTTCGTCAATGGTCATTTTAAGCAGCTCATCTCTTCTCAATTCACCAAAAACACCCATCAGCAGGACTACTTTTTGCAGTAGATAATTTTCATTCGCAGCATTCTTCATAAAAATTCAGATCTGGTCTCCTTCTAAGACTTTAGAATATTGAAAAATATTAAAATATTTTTGGCTGAATATTTCAATATTTTCTCATCACATCAGCCTTTGCAGCTTTGCAATCAACATCCTCAATTTTCAGAAAGATGTAATTGCAGTTAATAACAGTTTTAATCCAAATCTAAATTATATGTTCATTAATAAATACCAAAAACATAGTTCCCTTCAAGTTAACAAAGAAGAAAGTGAATGATCTTCCTCTAAGACCTACAATTAATTTAAACTAAAGCTACTTAATAATATCTTTAATAGAAACAACATTTCTATTTAGTATTCGAGTAATATCACAATAAGAAAAACATAACACCAAGTATGTAAAATATTTAAATCTAATATTTAATGATATCCATTCAATAATACTTTAAAAAAACCTGGCATACAAAAACTGGAACACATTGCTATGAATCCTACTGAATATTGAATATTGAAAAATATTAAAATATTTTTGACTGAATATTTCAATATTTTCTCATCACCTCAGCCTTTGCAGGTTTGCATTCAGCATCCTCAATCTTCAGAAAGGAAGAAATGTAATTGCAGTTAATAACAGTTAATTAATCCAAATCTAAATTATAAGTTTATTAACAAATACCAAAAACATAATTTCCTTCAAGTTAACAACGAAGAAAAGACAAAATCTTCCTCTAAGACCTACAACTCATTTAATATATACCTATTTAATAATATCTTTAAGAGAAAAACAACATTTCTGTTTAATATTCAAGTAATATCACAATAAAAATAACATAACACAACGTATGTAAAATGTTTAAATCCAGTCCATTAATGATATCCATTTAACAATATTTTTTTTTTAAAACCGGTATATAAGAACTGGAACACATTGCTATGAATCCTACTGAATATGTTAATGTATTTTTAAATTCTCCATCGAATTTTTAATCGATTTTATTACCATATATTTGCCCAAAGTCACGCAGTTTAGGGAAGGTCGGAGGGTTAGCTGAGAGAAAGTCGTGTGAATTAGCCACACCAGTTAATTTCTTAGCGACAATAGTAAAACCTTTCGATATTGAAGTCTTTGTTTCTGGTAGTTTCACGAGTACGATAGGCCCTTTATCTTCGATTTCGTCAATGGTCATTTTAACCAGCTCATCTCTTCTCAATCCACCAAATACACCCATCAGCAGAACTACTTTTTGCAGTAGATAATTTTCATTCCAAGCATTCTTCATAAAAACTCAGATCTGGTCTCCTTCTAAGACTTTAGAATATTGAAAAATATTAAAATATTTTTGGCTGAATATTTCAATATTTTCTCATCACATCAGCCTTTGTAGGTTTGCATCCTCCATTTTCAGAAGGAAAGAAATGAAAAGAATTGTTTTAAGTCAAATCTAAGCTATAAGTTCATTAATAAATACCAAAAACATAGTTCCCTTCAAGTTAACAAAGAAGAAAGTGTATGATCTTCCTCTAAGACCAACAATTAATTTAATCTAAACCTACTTAATAATATCTTTAATAGAAACAACATTTCTATTTAATATTCGAGTAATATCACAATAAGAAAAACATAACACAACGTATGTAAAATATTTACATCTAATATTTAATGATATCCATTCAATAATATTTTTAAAAAAACCTGGCATACAAAATCTGGAACACATTGCTATGAATCCTACTGAATATTGAATATTGAAAATATTTTTGACTGAGTATTTCAATATTTTCTCATCACCTCAGCCTTTGCAGTTTTGCATTCAGCATCATCAATTTTCAGAAAAAAAGAAATGTAATTGCAGTTAATAACAGTTTTAATCCAAATCTAAATTATAAGTTCATCAATAAATACCAAAAACATAGTTCCCTTCAAGTTAACAAAGAAGAAAGTGCATGATCTTCCTCTAAGACCTACAATTAATTTAATCTATACCTATTTAATAATATCTTTAAGAGAAAAACAACAT
>JAWQRJ010005660.1:0-10091 GCA_033557515.1 Diorygopyx duplodentatus | reverse complement strand
TTTTTTTATCGAAAGCGAATGTGCGGTTTCTGATTAATGTGGAAGACCAGCTACGTCCAGCAATAAACAATAATTATAATCATAAAACATCAACATGTTCATGTGCAGATACAGAAAAAGTCCTCAATATAGAACTTGTTCAAAGAGAAGCTTTTACATTACACTACTTTTCTCATCATATTTTTTTAAAAAAAGAACAGATTTGAGAAAAACAGTAGTTTGGGTCTTTCCCACTGAACACATCGGTACACATCTGTACCAACAAGTTGCAGAATAGTCCTTTTCATCTGTACTCCAAGGCGAGGGGTTAAAACTCCCTAAATAATTTGCGATACATAATTAATATTCAAATTGACTATCCAAAATTACTTTGACATCAGTCCACCCACTGAGGAATCACCAGAAAACAGTAAGTTCTTCTTCTTTAGGAATTAGAGGAGAATTTAATGAAGAACACCAAGATGGAGAAGCAAAATTGTAGGAAGAAACATTAAGGGGGAAAATAAAAGATTCCAGGTAATTACGGTGCATAACCGAACAACACAGGACATGAAGAGAAAGCTAATGAAAAAAAGAGATGAATGGAATAAATTTGATAATAGGAAATGTTAATTGGAGGAAAAGGGAGAAGAGTGAGAGACGAAGGGGAAGGTTGAGAAAGGACATCAAAAGATGAAACTGTAATAAAAAAGGGAGGGAACTGTTGCAGCTGATTGAGGATCAGGGATGGGAAATTTTGAATTGAAACTATGAACAAGATGAATACGGAGAATACACCTACTCTGACCCTCGAAGGGAATCAGTAATTGACTATGTAATAGTGAATGAAGGACAATGAAAAGAGGTAGGAAGGTTTAAAATAGGAAAATCGATAGATTCCCCTCTCATCAAACCTCGGGTAGTATTTATAAAGGGATCGGATAGAGGGGTGGGAAGAGAAGGGAGGGAGAAAGTAATTAAAATTGAATTGCCCAATGAAGTCATTGAGAAATACAGAGAAAAGATAGAAATGTCAAAATGGTAGGAAGACAATGTGGAGGGAAATTAAAAGAAATTGGAATTTGGATACAAATAAGTGGTGGGATAGACATTGTGATGAGGCAAAACAGAGAGCAAGAAGAAAGCTGAGAAAGTGGAAAAGTGAACTGGATACAAGGGAAAATTATCAAGAAGCGAGGACAGATTATAGAGATGTGTGTAATAAATTAAGGAAAACAGATTTCTTGAATTTCCCTTTCGTCCAGCAACCTTCTGGCTGGACGAAAGGGAAATTCAAGAAATTAGAGCAGATCAGGAGGCATGGAAATATTTAAATAAGGAGAGAAGGTGTAAAATAAAAATAAGTTAGAGAGTACAAAAACACGAGTGGAGGAAACATTTTATTCAAATGCTGAGTTGTGAAAAGGCAAGGAAAAGGCAGAGCGAGGGGGCAATGGTGGAGAGGGGGGAAGCCGATGAGATAAGTACAGAGGAGATTGAAAGGGTAATAGGAAAAATAAAGAAGGGGAAAGTCGCTGGAAATGACGGAATACATAACGAGGCATGGATATACATAAAAAAGCACGTCTTGGGGAGGTTGAGGGAAATAATGGTCAGGGTGTGGAAAGGAGAAGGTTTCCCGAGCCAATGGGTACTATCAATTATTTGTCCGGTTCACTAAAGAGGAGATAAGGAACGGTGGAAAATTATAGGGAAATAAATTTGCTTAACCCTTTGGCTGCTACGTCCGTAAATATACTTTTTTCAAAATATTTTTTTATGTGCTACTCCCATAAATTTACGTTTTCTATTTTTATAAACTGTGCTTCTTCCGTATATGTACATACGAGAACTTGTACGAACTTCTTACGTACGGCGCTTCTGTTATGTACTTCAGTATTGTGCAAACAACCGATCCGAATTTAGGAATTTCTGGAGCTATAGTTGCTACGTTGATGGAACCCTGACAGACTGACAGATTGATAGAGTGAGAGACTGACAGTCTGACAGACTGATAGATTGATAGATGGGTACATTGATAGACTAATGTTATGGATTAGAGTTATGGATTGATAGAGTGATAAATTGACAGACTAACAGATAGACAGACTGACATACTGACAGATGGACAGACCGACAAACTGTCAGACCGACAGACTGACAGCAAATCATAAAATTTGCTTGAAATTTCCTTGGTTTCAAATATTTCAGACAAAAACAATTTAAATTGCACTATTTCATATCGTTTCATCAAAAATAAGATAATAAAATTTGCTTGAAATGTTCCTTGGTTTCAAGTATTTCAGACAATAAAAACAATTTAAATTGTACTATTTTATATTGTTTCATCAAAAATAAGATAATAAAATAATAAAATTTGCTTGAAATGTTCCTTGGTTTCAAATATTTCAGACATTAAAAACAATTTAAATTGTTCTATTTTATTATATTTTCATCAAAAATAAGATAATAAAATAATAAAATTTGCTTGAAATGTTCCTTGGTTTCAAATATTTCAGACCATAAAAACAATTTAAATTGTATTTCATGTTGTTTCATCAAAAATAAGATAATAAAATAATAAAATTTGCTTGAAATGTTCCTTGGTTTCAAATATTTCAGACAATAACAACAATTTAAATTGTACTATTTCATATTGTTTCATCAAAAATGTGATAATAAAATAATAAAATTTGCTTAAAATGTTTTTTTTTATGTAAAACCTATAGATGTTTTCCAAATCCCTGGCGGCTGAAAATAAGCTTTAATCCCAGGTCGTAAAAATGAAACAAAAAAACACACAGATTTTTTGTATTTCATGCTACGTCGGTATTAATATATGCGATACAATTTAAGATGCTTCTTACGTATATGTATATACGTTTCATGGCTTTCTTAACTCAGCACAGACAGTTCTGTTCATCGTCACTGACTCAGCAGCGAAAGGGTTAATACGGGTTATAAAATCTACACAATGATGTTGGAGGCAAGGATGGGGGAGGAATTGGAAATAGAAGGTATTTTACCAGATGGGCAGGCAGTATTTTGGCAGGGGAGGGGAGCAATGGACAATGTGTATATTCTAAAACATTTAGCAGATACGGAGCTGAATAAAAAGGGCGGAAAGCTGTATGCTCCGTTTGTGGGCCTGAAGGCAACTTTTGATAACACAAATAGATGCAAGCTTTGGAACCAACTAAAAAAGAGCAGGGTAATGGTGGAGGGTAGTAAGGAGCAGAAATGTGCATTCACTGGATATTGCAGGTGGCGAATGAGGAGGGAGAAATAAAGAGAATGATGAGCATCTTGCTGAGGTATCAGAAGGGAAAAGAGTTGGAAGTGAAATTGGAGAAAACAAACTTTGTCGTGTTCAGGAAAAGAGGCGGGAGAAGAAAAAGAAAGGAATGGAAGTGGAAGGAAAGGGTTAAGGAGGTGAAGGAATTCACTTATTTGGGGTACATGGTGACATTGGATAACTTGGAAAGGGGGCACATGAGAGAGTTGACTTGGCGAACGAAAATTTGGGTCAATTTTTTTATTTTGTATGGCTCGGAAATATGACAATGGTGGGAGCAAGAGAGATTGCAATTAATTCATGAAAAATATTGGAAATAGGTTCTGGGACTGGAAAAAGAAACACCGGGATACATTGTAATGGAGATAATGGATGGATATGATAACGGTGGAGACGGGAAAGAGAGCTCTGAAGTTTGGGGAATGGATAAGTTAACGAACGGGCTGCGAAATTCTTCAAGAGTGTTGGAAGGAACTCAGAAAGGCAAAGATTGAATATGGCCAGATTGAATATGGCCAAGACAAGAGGAGAAAGTATTATGAAAGGAACAGATATTCGAGAGAGGAAAATTGAGAGACTGGATGTTCAGAAACAGAAGAGAAGAATAAAGATTTGAGAGGGACATTACAACCAGAAGTATGTGGAGTTGATAACAGGAGGAGTATTTAAAAAAGGAACAGAAAGGGGAACAAAAAATGATGGTGGCCAGATTTACATGTAGAAATGAAGAGAGCGAGGAGGATGGAGACATTGAAACATATGTTGAAGGAGTGTGATGAGCTGAGGGAGGAGGAGCGTGTTTGGCGGGAAGTGCTGAATGAAAGTGGAGAAAAATAGAGAGAGGAAATGAAATGTACAGGTGTACTTAATTTTGTAGAACCAGACAGTGAACAAATAAAACTTTTATATACTATACGGTACGAGGAATCAAAGTGGTACCATAGCGAGGCGCATGCGCTCCCTCCCATGACGCTTAAGCCGAAACCCCACCGAGACAGCTGCGGCGATCAGTGTGCTACGCGCGCCAGACTATCTGGCGTGCCGACATAAATCTATTCTTATAAAAGGAAAATAAAAAAATATTCTAAAATAAAATAAATGCTTAAAACCCCATTTGAACATAAAAAAGAATACTAAAAAATTTAAAAAATTACAATTGCGGCTCAAATAATTCCTTCTGACATTGGAAAGCATTTCAGGTGTGATAAGGTTAGCTGTATCTATTATTTTAGCTCTCAGGGCAACCAGATTTTCTGCTCACTCCTGACGCCAGCTTGTCACGACATATCGACGCCGTGCTTGTCGCGTTAGCCAATAGTTCGAGCAGACGGGGTTTAGGAGATACTATACGACCTTCTCCTCCAATCCTAGGAGGAGAAGGTGGGGCGTACTTGCCGGCATGGTACGGGAATATTTCCTCGCAGTGTATACAGTAAGATCTTCTTAACCTTTAATTGCTAAATTAATCTTGATCGTACAGTGAATATCTAAGAAATTCGGAAACTTAGAGCATAAATTATGCCTTCATTTCAGATTGGCATTTCAGATCGTTATGTCAAGTTGCGGAAATGATTTAGATTAAATCATTTTGTGTTGACTTTGTTTGTTTGTTAATATATTTATTGTGATAAAACCATTAGAACCCTAATGGTTTTATTCTTCTTATTCCTGATTACTTTAGTGCAGGAACCAAAGAAGAAGTTTTCGAAGTGTATGTTTTGTTTATTAACACACCTGTAACTTAGATTAATTATTTAATTGATTCTCTTACTTCCAGTAAAAGGAGCTATTACAGCTTAGATAGGAAAGGTTTTAGCATACTTTCAACGATATTGAAATCCATCGAAAAATCATAGCTAACTTTGACCGCTGAGAAATAGATTTTAATTTTGATTGTTTCTGCAAAATTTCATATTGTTTTATAATCTGCACATTATAAAAGCAACATTTTAATATTCAGAAACAAAATGACAGTGAAAAAAAGATCATTACTTTTCCAATCGAGTAAAAGTAAGTAGAGCTATTTGCTGAAGAGAACAGTTCCAATTACGTTCCACAAAAAGACACTGAAGTGTAAAAAGAAAGACTGCCCCTCCAATTACTCAACATTTAAATTATTTAAAAATCCCTGCAACCATTTTAAAAAAATGCACACAAAATTGATGTTTAATTGCTCCAGTTTATAGCACAGGATTACTACATGATATTCTCGATGACTATACGCATCTTACCTCTTTTGCAGTGTCCAAAAATCCTTGTATGACTTCCTTTGTAAAAGGAAAATCTTCTCCAACGCATAATAACCCGAGAGCTAAGGCAGCACGTTCTCTAACTTTGGAACTATTTTTGCCGTTGCCCATTACAACTAACAATTGTGACACTATGTCATATTTTGTTGTTACTCTTTCGGCTGTAGCTGGCTTTTTTGCTTCCGGACTGCCCATTTTATTTTCTGTCATTCCATTTTCTAAGGGCAGTGAAGTACTTTTCGCAACAAGCCCAATTGCCGTACAAGCACCTCCCACCAACATGGCATTTTGATGAGATAAGAAAGTCACTAAAACATATGGTTCAGTAAACCGAAACCACTCTTTTTAATGCAAATTTTTAATATGCCTACCAATTGTATTAACACTGCTTTTGAAAATATCCCACTGTTGAAAATTCATTTCGTGTTTTCGAGTCATAATTCTTCTTTCTAAGCTATTTCCTAAGCCCAGCAATGCTCCATGTTGAGCCTCCAGATTTTTAGAATTTGTTTGTTTTATTAAATATTCAAGTGCAGCATTAAAATCTTCATCATCAAATTCTGCATTAATTGTTACTGAATATAACACAGCAGCTTGCTCCCTAATGTCTTCTTTAACTGTGCTTAACAAATCACGTAACCAATTGAGATCTTTTGATAATATTACATGTAACTTTGGCACACAACCAATGATTTCTGACATGCAAGAAACTGGTTCAATACCTTAAAAAATATTACTAATAACATACAAATACTCCAATTATATACAAATTATTAAATACGCACCTGAATTGGCTAGCATTAATTGTTTAACTAATGAAATATATTGTAATAAAGCACTATTCTCAATAGTATCTGTTCCAATACACAAACTTTCTAAATGGTTTCTAATTATTGGACTTGTTTCACAGGGATGTTTAATAATACTTCTAGTTAATGGAACCTCTAAATCTTGATTTAGGCAAAGTCGAAGATACAAAAGGATTTCAGTAAAAACTGGTGCTGCAAATGGTAAAGGATGATTGCCAACAAAGTACTGTTTAGACGGATCCTCCATTCTTGTCTCGGATTCCCTATACACATGCGATACAAGTTCTGAAAATGATGGCATCACAACTTTGGTTTTGCTGCTCTTCGAGAGGTCGATATCACTTTTCCGAGTGGTCCCATACAAGGATTTCATCGCTTCCGCAGAAACTTCATCTTTCCTGTAAGTTTATAAATAATTCTTCTGTGTTCTTTCGTACATTTCAATGTTCGTCATAGTTTTTTGATACGAAGTATTTCCAGACTTAGCAGAAATTTTTTTTTTGTAAAGATTGGAAGGTTGTTGACTGGTCACAAATAAAAAGGTGTGGCAAAAAGAAAGAAACATCCACAAGGTTTATTTTTAAGTAAAATAATAAGAAGGTCTAAAGTCTCAAAACTGTTTAAACCTCTTACAAAAACGTATTTAATAGAGTAGGTTTGAGACCTTCATAACTTGAAAAATGGAACACCTTTATGGTAAAAATGTTAAAGTCTTAAGGTTTTAACGGTAAAGGTTAAAGCATTTTTCTAGAATGAAAGATAAATATTAAAGACATGTAAACTTACGTATCACCCATTGCTAGCAAAAGAAGAGCTTTCGAAGGGACATGCGATGGAGGAAATATTGTAGCCAAAGTCCTCACTGCTGCAAATCTCACCATAGGTTCCTCTGAGTCCATATAAAACTTGAGCAGCACAAACAATATGTTTATCCGACCATTTTTATCACATTCTTCAGGGTTAACATCATATTTGTAGGCACTGATTAGATTCAAGAGACCTTCGCGTATCTGCAACTTCAGCTCCTGATCTGCAGTCTCAAGTTTCTTAAAAAATAGCTCTAACAGGCTGACATCGTGATAAACCACCATTGGAAATCTTCGTCCTATCATGCCGTTTATGGTAAATGCTTGCCCTTGATGAGCTTGCTCGCCTTCATTTATCAATTTATTTAAACCTGTTTGAATTACAGGAGCAACTTTTCTCAGTTGCTCACCATCAGCACTTTAAAATAAAGAGGTAGGATAATAACACTGCTAATATAACAGAGCTACGATTAAACTTACTATCGAATTAAATTGGATGCAAAATTCAACGACAAGGTTTTTAATCGAGAATTTGTCTCTACACCATACAGTGAATCAAATATAACCTGTATGGAAGTAGGTACAATAAATCCTCCATTTGTTATGCGGCAAAGATAGGTAAGCAGTTTAAGTCTAATTCTTGTGCTAGCTGGCATTTTTTTATGGTTTGGTTTCATATTATGTGTTTGAGTTCCTAAAAATAGCATGAACAAAGGCATTGATGTTGACGGCAAATTCCAATCTACAACACTAAGAAATGGTTTATTATCACTTTGTTCGAAACTTTACACAAAACAAGATATTACCCAACAATTTTCTTCAGTTCATTGTCAGCTAAATTTGCAACACTAAATCTTGTGTCGGATGCTGCAACAACCATATGAATTAAAATATCTTCATTAGAAAAAATTTCATTCGCTAAAAATTTTACTATTCCCAATTTAATCTGTTCTAATTCATCAGGTTTTAACGGGTTATCACTAATAACTCTCTTATATGTATAATTACTCATTCCAGGGGGAACAGGCGGTTGATCCTCGGGATTATTTTGATTTTCCGCAGATGAAAATGACAAAGACCTAATGAAATGCACATTAAACAAGAAGTAATGTGATGCGATAAAAACAGTATAACTCTTACCCGTACGGCAGTAAAAGAACATCCAAAAGCAGCCCTAACAAATGTTTAGATACTTGTGGTTTCTCATTTAGCCCAAAAATTGTGGACCTTTTTGCAGGATCTGTTGGTATTTTTACTTTGCCTGATAAAACATTTTTTTATTAGAAAAATATGCATATATTTTTAATTTTCATAGATGCTTAATTCAAATTGATTAACTCTCTCAGTGAGGCACTTTTAAAAAGAAGAATTTCAATGAAGGAACTAGAAATGGTACAACATAAAAATACATGAAGAAATTATTTTGGTCCTTTATAAGTTTTTTGTTCCAGTTAAATGGGAAACGGAAAAAAATGCAAAAATACATTGCTTCGAATTTTTTTTCTAAAATATTGAATAGAATTAACTTTCATAAATTATTTTGCAAAATTTCCTTTACACAAATCAAGCCACAAATGGGGTATGCAATGTAATTTTTTTTTTTGTAGTTTTAAATAAAAATATAAATTGTTAAATGATGTGATTTAGCGAAAATGAAGTTTGCACTCTCGAATTTCTTACAAAGTTGATCTAGTAGGTCAACATAGTGATAAATCACCATTCCAAATCTGCGTTCCTACCTACATCCACAGGATTAACTTTTCAGAAGTTGAACACCGTACTTGTGATTGCAGATTGTAAATGATTAAAAAACATATTTTCGTAAATATACGAATTTATTTTTTCGGTGACATCCAATCTGTTAAATCTTGGATATGTAAAAAAAACAGTAAGACAAGGCGATCTTTCAGGATATAATCCTTGACTAATTACTCTCCCAGAGAAAAAAATATCCAAAAATTGCAATGTTTGAGCAGCTGTGTGAGCAGGTGCCCCATCTTGTTGAAAGTACCCAATTGTTAACTCTTAGATCAAGCTTTTTTAGTATTATTCTAAATAAATTGATTAACACAGAATCAACATTATTTTATTAACAGTTGTAATTGTTTCTTTTTTGCTGTTTTCCTTTCCTAAACAAATTGTTCAATAAACAAGAAACTGCTCTTTATTAACTCAGTTTTTGTTTTATTCTGTCTCTTCTTTCATTTATGTTATCTTTGCAAATACAGTTGATATCGTTTATAACAATGGTGAAGAGACCAGAAGAATTTGATGGTTATAACAGTAGATCGCTATAAAAAAACACGCTATAAATAAAGAAAATCAACATTTATTGATAGAAAAAGAGTATTATATACGGACTATTACATTTTACAAAAATAATTTGTAGTACATTTTACATACAGATTATGTATAGTATTATATTTTATCAAAATAATCCGTTAATTTCGTTTGTCGATGTAGTCGCTTGCTTTCCAAGAATTTGGCTTCGGTTAACTTTTCTAGATGGGAAATGGCGGTTTCTGAGTTTGCTTGTTTCGAATCTTGATTGAATATGAAATAGTTCCGAAGGATTTGGATTGCGGAAAGCGCTTCCCTTATAGATGGCGGCTCAAATTCAGTTGCAATCAAAATCAGTTGCAATATTCTTGTCTACAATCGTAAAGTTTTGCCAATTCTCAATTGTAGCTAAATTATAGCCCATTCGGCGAGAGGTAAGTCTTCTGACACGGAATTGTTCTCTTGACGGCGCAGCCATTCGATTAGGGGAAGATCACCTTCTTCGGAAAAACATTTCCTTTTGTATAAAACCCAGCATGTACAAAACAATTTGATATAGTGCTTTGTGAAACACGATCCCAAGCTTTAGAAATCAATAGAATAACTTCAAAAATATTCAGTTTTTGTGGTATGTAGCCTACAGTTTCAATTTCTGTCAAAATTTTCATAATCT
>JAWQRJ010005659.1:0-10092 GCA_033557515.1 Diorygopyx duplodentatus | reverse complement strand
AAATTGAGCCTTTTGTGTGCAGCACAATAAATAAATAAAGTATACATTGATAAGTGAACCGTAAAAGTAAAGTTTTCAAACTCTAGCAGAGAACATTTACCATAAATTATAAAGAGATAAATTTACAGAATTTGGGTTATTCCTCTTTTCTGTAACGCATTTCTACCTTTTGGCATAAAGCAAAGGGTGCTGTCATCTATTCTTTTGCTTTTCTCTTGGACCCGTTGGAAACTATGTTTCTACACTCCTGTTTATTTTCGAAATACAGTAGAATCTCGATACCGTGAATATCGGATAACGTAAACCTCCGGATAACGTAAATCACATTTCCAACGCATTCGCCACCGTATAACATGAACAAAATGAACAAATGATATCCATTACTGGGGGAACTGCGCTCGATATGGGGGTTCCCCGACCGGCGTGCCCAGTATTTCGAATCTTCAAGAAATGTCAAATAAGGTTTCACTGGACGGCGCTATAACTGCATTAAATACTGCAAGCCAGTGGGCAGAATATAGTGGTGTGGACTTCACAGACCTCATGGTTTTAAAAAGACTAAAAGAAACAGCCATTATGCAAAAAATTACAAATGCTAATAAGCAAACTAAGATTTCAGACTTTTTTGTCACCAAATAATCTGTTTTCTGCTCTATTAATATTCCATTTTATGTTTTTAGATTAACCCCCGTTTACGTAAATAAATCGCTAACGTGAACGTGCGTTGTTTTATTTTGTTCACGGTATCGAGATTCTACTGTATGTCAACTAGCACAATTACAGTTATTACGATATACAATAATAATAATTGTGCTAATCCTTATTGCAGTTAATTTTATCTAGTTTTATATAAATCTCATTTTTATATAACCTCATTAATTAGATTTTAATTAATTACAATATCATCTTTTTCTTTATCAATTACATCTTTTCTTATTTTTGGAATTAACAATAATGGGATTTTTACATTTGTTTGACCATAATTTTAAAAAATAACATTGTTAATTTTACAACTATGCTGATTTACTTTATGTATTAAATATGACCCATAAATTCTATGTAACTTAATTATTTTAACACATGTTTCTGTTATTTTCATTTCTTTAAAAGCAATACCAATAGTTCCAAAATTTAATTCAATTATCTCAAATCCTTTAATATTATTTATATTAATTGCAAGTACACTACATGTACTTGCAATTACATTCTTTGTTACAATTTCATATTCACAATTGCTCAAATCTTTTCTTTCTATTCAATTCTTGATTTCGACATAAATATTCATACATCAATACTATTCATTAGTAATAATTTTCGTACAAGGGTAATTATTTTTTTTTAATTTAGTTTCTTTACCTGTAATAAATTGAAAATTACTTTCTACATATTAATATAATATTGAATTTTGTTAATATTGAATATATTTCAAAATACTGAAATTCTTCGTTTTTAATTGAAGGTATTTCAATTATCATCACGAACTTATTACTATGTCTACAAGATTTTACATTTATCAAAGTCAAAATCAAAAATTACCAAATTTTAATTTTCAACTTAACTAAAATACTAAACTAAATTTTATTTCAAATCATTCCGAGGTTAGCATAGGTGCAGTTTTCAACACCTTGTATATAACTCTTTAATAATATCCGAGATTGTTACCCAACACTAACTCTAAAATTTGTCCCCCCTTTGGACTTTCAAGATTTTGCCAAACTCTCTGGGACTCAATTCTGGACTCCATATGGTAGGTGGGGTTTTCTCGAAAACGTTTGGTTATCAGGAAAAAAAACCTCAATTGATTACAATAATCAACCAAATGTGACCAAATAATGTCAATTCATACAAAAGTTAATTTCCTTTTAATCATGTTATCAAATTTATTTAATAAAAATGTGAATGAACATTGATGTTATTATGTTTGACACTTTTTGTAGGTCCGAAAAGAAGATGGATTCTCGTTTCACGAGAGTGAAAACGACAGAGGAGGAAGCGGAAGAAGAATTTAGTCCAACAGAGTTATGGCGCATTTGGAAGAACGTCCTGATGTTGGGTGCAGCTTTCATGATTCATTTCACAGCTTTCTGGGGAGCGTCGAATCTGCAAAGTTCAGTAAACGCAGATGAAGCCCTCGGTACCTTTACGTTGGCCTCAATATATGGTTCCCTTATTCTATCCAATATTTTTCTTCCAATAGTAGTCATCAGGTAAGCGTTAATCATGTCTCCCATTCGCTAACCTCATTTTGTTGCACTTTGACAAAACTTAACGATTCAATTAAACTTTGCTATTGTCCTTACAGGTAAATTTCTGCATAGTTATTATGTAAAGTAATTAAGAAGTTCAGCACTAACTTGAATGAGGACCACCGGTGGTTTGTACAGCGTGCATTGGGTTGTAATCTCTGGTGTAGTATATGCACGTTATATTTTGATTGTTTAACCTTGAACACTGCCAACTATTTACATTCATTTATTAAATTAATGAAATATCGTCGTCAATTATATTTCTATTTCACTTTCTTATTTTAGTGAAGTGACATCTCTCTAGGGTACATCGTATATACGCAAGTGACCTCTGTTTATTACTACTTTTTAGGCCATATCTCGTGAATGCGGTTACCTTGAAACGATGATATCTCACATATTCTGACGTTCTTGTGAATCAGATATGCAAACGAAGGGAATTCCCGTCCTTCCTTGTGTCTGAGGTTATACTAAAACCAGTTAACCGTGAATTCGCCGATTTGCGTAGAAACGATTTGCATTTCCAGCTAATGGATATTTATATCTATAAACATAAATAAATATTACTAACGGCTTCATAAATAGTTAGATAAAAAGTTGGTGAAATCTTTATAGCACAAACTCATATACATATAAATTAAGTAAAGTTTTTATTTGTTTTGTGATCTTTTGTAGTGGAATAAAATCAGTAGAGTTTTTAAAACCAAAAAGGAGGTTTTTGTGCAATCCAATTTCGATGGAACCTATTCCGGTGGATCCCCATAAATTGTCTTTCTGGGGAGCTTTTGAGATTCCTTTTCTTGAGATTTTTGTAATTTTTTAAAAGCAAAGAGAAGACATATAAATTCATTTCTTTGTACCAAATTGTTGTCTGAAGAAATAAAGTGAGTTGAGCTATTGTTCCGTATTTCTGAATCTCTAAATCTACGAGAATATAGTTTTGCTATTTCTGTAAATTTACGAGAGCGTATACTTATTTCATCAAGAAATATTTATTGGAAGAATGTATCGTTTTAGACCTTATTAATACAAAATCTGGCGGTACTAAGAAGACAATCTGTACTTTTTCTTCCCAAATATGTTAAAATATTGTAACTTAGTAAATATCCACCATATTTAGCATCATCTTTAATGTAGCACCGACGAAAATGTTCTGAAAATGGTTGCGTTTAAAAACTGATTCGCCATTTTATTTTTTTTTTAAATTTGACTTCAAAGTCATAATAAACGACAAATATTCTAGCACAAATTTTAAGTAAAATGTTTAAATTTCAATCGTAGTCCTCCACTACAGAAAGATTCGTATGGCTTGAACATGGGGGTTGGAGGATTTTGAGTTTGGCTAAAAACTAAAACTTGATAGTGATGAATTTAATATATCGGGCCAAAACGTGAAGCTAAAAAATGGAGACATGGTAGCTGACCAATCTGGAGTAAAACAAAATGAACAATTCAAAATGCTGAATACATTATGGTAGGTCAAATCTGAAAATGCGTATTAAATATCTACCATTTTCAAACATACACTTTAAAGTGGGTGTTTTAATTTGATTAGGGAATTTAGGTAAATTAAACATAGTGGATCAAAACTGCAAAATTCCCATTTTTTATCTCAAATTCTTAATCAGTTCCAAGAGAGGAGGAAGAGTAATGATTTTTACTAATCAGTATGTTTAGAAACTAAATTTAGATTTTTAACATTTTTATTCGTCGACCAGTTTCGGTATAAAAGTACTATCATCATGGACAAACTAGGACTTTTTGGTTACAAAAGTATCATTATAAACTATAATTAAAATCACGTGTTAAATTATTGTAAATATTAGGTTAAGTGTAACATACGTTGTACATCTCTACGAACTATGCTAACGTTGGAATATTAATCCAGATTGGTTATATTGTACGTCAAAGAAGTTTAATTAGATGATAATACATTTGAAGTTACTTAAAATAAAAATTAGATTATTTCTAAAAGACATGCTTGTCTTGCTGATGGTTAGGTTTGCAGTATTAAACTGAAAACTGGTCGAACATGTTTTATATGAAGGTGCGTAGGAATATGCGCGCGAATAATTTGGATTTTGAATTTAAAATTACAGTTTAAAAATTACATTGTTATATTGTAAGAATTATGATTATAACAGTTATATGATTTTAAATATTTATAGATAAAAATTTATATCAATTATTAAATTGAAGAATTATATTAAGTAATTTTAGAAAGTTATTATGTTTGTAATACAATAAAATAGCGAGTTATACATTATTAAATTATAGAGTTAATGAGAAACTTCAATCATTAATTAGTAAAAATTAAAAGAATGTAAACAAAAAGAAAAGGACGAAATAGAGTAAAAATAATGAAAAATTATATATTTAGAATAAATGGGAAATTGATTAATTAATAATAAGTATGCAAATAAAATGAAATAATATTAAATTTAATGTAAAGTAGAAAAATAAAATTTTATAAACATTTTTTTTCTCATTAAAAGGGTGTAAATATGTGGAATATTGTTTTCCACTTGATCATTAAGTAGTAAGGTTTGTGGGTGTTTTTTTCTAAATGAATCTATTTCATAGCTTTCAAATAACTCCATTAAGTAGCCTTTATTCAGTTGATGAATGATTTTGATGTTATCGGATGTGAATTTATGATTGTTAAAATTTATGTGTCTACCGAAGTGTGAATTATTGTTTGTTCTTTGACTCTAATTTCGATTTTTCTGCCTGTCTCTCCTATGTATGTAGCATTGCAAGTTTCACATGTAAGGTTGTATACACTATTTTTCTCTAGTAATTTGGTGGGTGGTTTACTATTGTTAAGTATGTTTTTTAAATTATGGTTTATTTTAAGGGCAAGTGAAATGTTGAATTTATTAGCACTGTTTTGAATTTTGTCACTGATTTTGCCTTGGTAAGTGATGGCTCTATAGGTTGGTTTAGGTTTATCTTGTATATGTAGTAGTGTTGTATGGTTTTTTATCTAACATTGTATTATTGAAAAGTTATTAAAATAGTGGATATTGTAACTATTATTAGAAGCAATTTTTTGTATAATGTTAACTATTTTTTAATGTTATTAAAACTGAGAGGATTATTATTTAGTCTGTATACACATATAACAAATGAAAGTTGCTTTTTTAATTGTTGGGTCATGAAATGAATTAAATGGGACAATAGCGTCGGTTTGTGTAGGTTTACTATAAATGTCATAATTAATTTTGTATGTGGGGATGTTATTATAGTGATATCTAAAAAAATTAAGGTGTGATTATTTTCTAATTCTAGGGTGAATTTTATTTTAGCGAGTGATGAATATTTATTAAATTATGAAGTTGATTTGTAATATTTACATTTGTGGTGTCAATTACTACTAGAATATCGTCTACATATCTGTTCCATAATATAATTTTGTTAATGAATTCGAAATTGCTGTTGTGTATAATTTCTTCTAAATTTTTCATGAAAATGTCACTCATAAGTCCGCTAAGTCATTGTTAAATGTGCGTGAAGTGATTTTGGTTAATGCAAGCAGTTAAAAGTTTTATTAAGTTATTAGCATCTGTGTTATTGTTGAAATGATTATTCGTGATTTGTGTAGCTATGGAAATTGTTTCTTTAATAGGCATATAAGTGTATAAGTTAGTAATATCAAATGATAAAGTTGTAAATTCAGAAGGTAATACTAAATTGTGGATGTTATCAAGTACATTACAATTGCAGTTACAATTACAGTAAATTGTAACGATTTTTTATAGTATATTTGGGAGCAAATTGAATTATATTTTTGAAAAAATTGACTAAGAATTTAGAAACAAAGTATGAACTACAATTAGTGGAGATTATAATTGGTCTAATTGGAATGCCATTTTTGTGTATTTTGGGGAGTGAATGTAGCTTAGAGGTTATTGGGTTCATAAGTAATGCTTTTTTAGGATTGAAATTATATTTATTTAAAGTTTGTGAAGTATTTTTTATGATTTTTTAAAAATTATTGTGAAAAGGTGGATTAGGGTTTCTCTTTACCTCTACAAGTCATTTTTCTGTATAAATTGTTCTGTTTTTGAATGTAATCGACGTTATTCATTAGGATTACACCAGCGTTTTTCACCTGTTGTAACTATGTTTTCTTCTTTTATCTTTTTTTGTAGTTCCGTAGTTTTCTTGATCTTCATGTATTCTTGATTTTTTACTTCGACGATATAGGTTTTCTTTTTTTTTTCTAATGGTTGTAATAATTTGTGTCTTGATTTCTTTTTCTTCTGGATGGTATTTGATGGCTGCTTCAATTTCTATTGTCAACTTTGGAAAGTTGACTTCTTTGTACGGAGCATATTTATATCCTTTTTGAAGAAGTGTTTCTTCTGATTTAGTTGGTTTCAAAGATGAAAGATTAATAAAACGGGCGTGAAATTTGTGTGAATTTTCAAATGGTGTATTTGGGATTTGTTTTGATTTTAATAATTCTATTTTCTTTTTGTGTTTGTTAGTTATTCTATGAATTGTGATTTTATTGAGGAATTTAGCTTTTGAAATGTATTCTTCTTCGTTTTGAAGTATCAGAAAGTGGAATTTTATGTTTAAATCTGAATAAAGGTTGTATAATGTTATGTTGTAATTATTAACTTTTTTGTATCGTTTTCTAATTTCTGTTTTCATAAATTGTTGTTTTAATTGGAATACTTTATTTCTATTGATTTGTTTAGGAAATTTAAAATTAGCAAAAGTAGGAATTAACTTGAAGTGTAGACATGTTTGGATAAATTTGATGTTTAACAATGATTTATGTAGTTTAAGGTGTTTCTTAATCAGTTACCAGAAAAATCATTATGCCCCATTTTTCAGATAAAAGTACATTTTTAATTTTGCCCTTCATATTGAATTCACAGTTTTAGAGCATTTTTGGTGTTACTCAAAACTTAAAACTTGATGGTGGTGAATTTAACATGGTGAGCTACAATTGAAACACTGAAAAAAATTAATATATGGTTAGCTGACGACTATGGGGTTTAGAAACTACAAAATTGAAATTAAAGCAATTCAATATCGCATTCCAAAACTAAAAATTCTGCTTTAAAAACTTTATATTTATTTTTGTTTGAAAGTTAAAAGAATATGGCTATAAAGCGGGTGGACTTTAAACAAAACTGAAAATGGATTCAGGATAAACAGTGGCAGAAGCACCTACACCCCTTGAGTAACTACATTGTATTATACATTTTTAATCACTAAGGCTTATTTTTTATTCACTATATTCCCATATTTTAAAAAATGCAAAAATGTACAGGGTGTTCCATTTAAAAAAATGCTATTTCTTCAGATAACTCCAAAACCCGATCATTCTTAACCTTACATTCGTCACCAGTGGTCGAAAAATTGTCGGAAAACCGATTTTGATATTAAAATAATCACTTTTTAAAGCGGTCCTGAACCTCACAACAAGTGTCATTTAGTCACCACACAAAACTTCTACATTTTATCTTAAACGGTTTCCATTGTATGTAGTACAAAGTATTCTTATGGTCTTCCGTTTAGGTGACTATAAGAAGTTTTTGGACACTTTTGGACATTTGGCGCATGCTGATAAAGTATTTCAAAATAAAAGTCACACTTAAGTCACAACGCAATTACACAGTTTTTTGTGCTGATTTCTTGTAGACACTAAAATTTTAGTGTCTACAAATACTTTTTGTGTGACTTTTGTGTGATAAACTTTTGTGTTATAGAGAAAAAAATGCTGGGTAACAATTATTTATTAGTTGCTTCAATGACCTATATTTGCAGATACATTTAAATTTAAGATACCTTGAAGTATCGATTAGAATCAATATATCTTTCTAATTTGTCCGTATCACTTTCATTTTTTTTACAGGTGGCTTGGATGCAAGTGGACAGTGGCTGTGTCTTTCATCGCTTACATGCCGTTTATAATGGCGCAATTCTATCCCAGATTTTTCACAATGATACCCGCTGGATTACTCGTCGGTTTCGGAGGTGGCCCTCTATGGTGCGCGAAATGTACCTACTTGACGGTTGCCTCGGAAGCATTTTCGAAAATCAGCGGCATAAATGCAGATGCCATAGTTACAAGGTTTTTCGGGGTGTTCTTCATGTTCTACCAGTTTTCGCAGGTCTGGGGAAACTTGATTAGCTCAGCAGGTAAATATGACTTCATTGAAAACATAATCTTAATCGGAAATGCATAGGAAGTGAGCAGTAAATATTAAAATGTATGGTATAACTTACTACGTATAATGCTTATATGATTCGACCTTGAATACCTACGCTTGTGGGTTTCATACTTTCATTACCTGGATTGTATTCGCTACTTTTAAATTCAAAAAATGTCTCGTTACTAATGGCAGTTTATATTATAAGTAATCGCCAACTGCAGAGCGCTGGCATTTGAAAACAAACCACAGAGAAGGGTATATTATAATGATCATTCATAAGTAAGACACACCCTTGAGTGTGAATGTTCAGTTGTAGGTCAAAGTTGATTATTTTGTTCTATGTATGCATAATGGATAAATTAACTCGTTACGTTAATATATTAACTGATAAGTAATTAGATTTTAATATTTTATTTCGCGTTGCCACACTATCACTATTACTGAAGTTATTCTTAAAACTCTGAGTGCATAATGCTATTTTCTTACCCACATTACTGTCTTAGTGAATATTGTCGTATAGATACTAAGTGGGGTTTTAAACTCTATTAAACTGGCGGGGTAATTGCATATTTTAAGTGGGGTTTCCTTTAATTTTTACGTCTATTTGCTGCACTGCTCTCTTCTACACCTCTCTACTTTTGAACTAGCTCTTGACCTCTTCCAGAGCATTGATGTGTTTGTCGGATGCTCCAGACTCTTCTCCAGCTGTTTGCTGATCTTTCTCTTTTCTTGCTTTGTTTCTCAAACCGGTTAATACCTCTACAGATACCAACCCGTATTCTAAGTCTGTCCTTCGTCATTATCACAGTAGGTTTTCGTTTGTTGTTTCGTACAACTGAATAGGTATATATTCCTAGAATATTCTTTACAACTTGCATTCTCTCAACCGAATAACGGTAGAAGTTTCACAAGTTAAGTTATGTTCCTTAACATTTTAATTTCGCTTAATTCCTTCGCAGTTCCATTGTTTAATTAACAGTAACTTTCTCGCTATACCTGGTAATCAAATAGTTTACGACACCACGAATAATATTAATATAATTTCAGAAGTTGGTTTCCCTAACTGTTTCACTGTCTTCGGAGATTAAGAAATTCGTCTAGATTTAAATGAGGACAATAAAAAGATAAAATTTTATATTTACAGTAGGGCTGTTTAAATTTTATCATCCAGTCAATAACCGAATCTCTTGTTCCCGTGAGCTTACCACTATATCTTTCGACATTGCAGTCTAAAACGATTTATTTAGCTGACATGGCTTTATTATCAAACATAATAATGGCCTTTATAGCTATTAAAATGCCTTTATGGCGCTATAAATACGAAGGGTCGTCTTGAGTAGGATAACGAACATACACAGTAGGAATGTCTTGAATAGTATTGGTTCGATGTCACCATGGATAATTGTCGTAAATGATGCAATTGATAACATATGTTAGAAGTTGCTTTCGAGGAAGGGTTTTTGGAATTACTAGTCATGAGGAACACTTTTTTTAAAAGCACTTGCATATGGGGCTTATAGTCTTCTAATTTTAACGTAGGGTTTACAACTTGAGTTACTTGCAACACAGACTCTCTCATAAAGACAAAATGTCAAAACCAGATCTCCTTTACAGATCTCGTCACCATAACTTTAAAATCAGAGCTTAGTAGCTCTGATAGCTTAGTAGCA
>JAWQRJ010005658.1:0-10092 GCA_033557515.1 Diorygopyx duplodentatus | reverse complement strand
AAATTTCAAAAGAGACATAACTCGGGCCGGGGGGGTTGGTGCTGGTAAACAATAATTGTCAGAAGAAAACTATTGTCGCTATCCTTTAGTACTACTAAAACAGTTAAATATTTATCGCAACTTTTTTCTGATATGTCTTACAGTTTTGGAGATATTAAAGCAAATAGCGAAAGGTTGTGATGCCGATAAACACACTTGCCTGTGTTTACTTGTAAGCATGATTCATTTAAGGATATTAGCCGCTGTCTCCACTTTGGTTTCTTTTGAATTATTTTCGAATATCATCCATCAATATTGTGCTTAATATTTCTTTGAATTCTTTTTGTTTACTTCTATTCTTTGGAAAACAAGAAAACAAACACTTGGAAAACAAGAAAGCAAACACATTTATCAAATCTAACGATACATAATTTTGCTGCTTTTTGTTTTACTTCTGCTACATGCGTTTCCAAACGTATTATCTGAGATGTTACAACGTAGCATGCTACAATCAAATATGTTTAACCAGCCAATAATTCGTTTTGTATTCAACATTAACTCAAGATCTCAAACTGAAAACTGTATTTAGCAAATAAAAGAACGAACCAAAACAACCTAATTACAAGGCTTATTGAGGGATACAAGCCTAATGTGCAGGGTGTAATTCTTCGACATCCTTAATTGTACGTCAGATCCTCTGTATTCATCTCAGATGAATACAGAGGATCTCTCGGTCCCTCCGATAGCTCGAGTCGAGAGGGCTACTGATTGCACCTTACCTCTTTTGGTCCCCATTAAAATATGTATGGGTAAAATCTAATTGATATAAAATTCATCTGTATAAAAGATTACGGCCCTTGGGTCGCAATTATCGGCGCGAACGTGCTCATTACCGAACATCAGTCATAGGTTTATGCCATTATGTCCGTTCTCGGTATGCCATGACAAGGAGCCACACGACTCGTCGCGTCGCTGGAGACCGCACCGATTGTTAGCGTTAATGAATCATGTGGCGGATAATTATAAAAGTACCGGCTAATGGCAGGTTGCTGAGCTAAAGTGCTTTGTACGGGTGTCGCGATTTATATTCGCATCCATTCCGGCCGTAACCAGGTAATTCGACACTTCCTGTCGTAATTCGTGATTATGTATCGGCCCGCCAGCAAGAAATGACTTGATGACAGTCGGGTGAATAATTAGCGCTTACGTCACTTTAAATTTGCATAAATTATTTGCCGACCGCAGAACATGTGTTATGCGTGGCATAGGTCTGCGTTAAAATGTCAACGAATTTACCGTTGTAAAATAATGAAAAAGGAAAAATGACTTTGCTATGCTAGATCTGTTTTTCAATTATTACCTGCGCCATACCACCCGGGGTTCCCTCCTTCTCTCTCTTTCTATTCGTAGATGGATAATAAAGGTTGTATTTATCTATAATTGTATCCCTCGAGAATTGGATTCAACTTCCACAAGATCTAGACCCAATTAAGCTCAATTCAATGTTATTAAGTTTTTTGTTGTGGATGCAATTTATTGTTTTCTCTTTTTTGTTCTTGTAGCATTATGATGGGTGTCATTTCGGTTTTTGTTCTAAATTCACTTTACTTATTTATCTGTTAAATTGTAAGAATGCACAAAAAGAACCAAATATAACGTATATTATTTGCCAGAATGGAATTTATTTTTGAAAGAGATGGTTCAAATAAAATTTGCACCATATCGGTGTCGTCATAAAGTAAAATACTATGGTTTCATATGTCCGAAAATGTCTTAATTAGAATAGAAGAAGTGTGCAAAAGCTCTAATACTTCAAGGGTACTTAAAGATTATCTTCACCTATGCGGATTTATTTTGTACCTTTGGAATGAGTTAAGTTGCATTTACACATTTTACATGTTTGAGCATACCAACATAAATACTCAATATCGGCTAGTGGTCATTATAATGATGACCTAATATGATATTTTATTAATAGTTATTGATAAAAAATAACCTGAAAAGTTGGAAGATTAAGATTCGGCCGACTATATTGGATCGTATTAAGTTCGAAAAACGATGTATCTTTTCACAATTCTAAAGTAGAATTTAAGTTACAGGTGTATAGAATAGTTGTAGAGGTATAACCCTAATGGGATCTTCCGAAAAGGAAGAAGAAGCACATAGGATTTAATATTTATATTAAGAAAACTAGGAGAAAATTAATAAGAAAAGGATTAGAATTACATATATGCTTCATAGACCTAAAAAAGGCAAATTGTGGACATTGACAAACCCGATGAGAAGTAAAATTATAGCCACAGAAATGATATTTTTAAGAAAATAGAAGGAATAACAAGAAGGGAAATAATTAGAAACACCACTGTCACAATCCAACTGGATGTAAAACCGATAGAAATAATTATAGAAGAGAGGTAGTTGGGATGGAAGATATCCAAAGGATGGGAGAAGAAAGAACTCCGAAGATAGTATATGGAGTAAGAATATAGGGAAAACATAAAGGTGTCGACCACGAACTACTTAGCAGCTGGTGAAGAGGTATAAGACAGGGCGACGCGACGCTGGGAAAATAGTAGAAGGCAGGAGGTCTATTCTGGAAACAGAGAGTAAGGGTGGAAATAACCAGGCAATAAGTGAAGGAATGTCAATGTTAATGATATAATTAAGTTAGAGTTCAATTTGAATTGATACAAAGGTATTGTAAATATGATAGTCCGACACTTAACGGTAGAAGGACCCAACCCCAATCAAAAATTGGGTAGTAAAACATTCTTATCTTTATCTTATCAGTTTTCTTTACTATACAATTCACAAACACAGTCCACAGAAACGTAAGCCCTACGAAATTTTCTACGAAATTGTATAAAAACTTACATATCTGAACTCTTATAAGCATTTGAAACATTTATGTAAATAAATAGTAGTTTACACTTTTACAGAATATTTTTTCTTCGAAAAATTAAGACTGTTTTTTATGTGTTTAATTAGATCCACATTGCAACCAACGTCATAAAATTTAAATTGAAACCAACGTCTTAAAAAAGTTACAAGAATATTTTTGTATATTTACGACCATGAAAAATATTAACAAGTGCTGCGAAACGTTTTGAAATAAAAACTGAGTGGGTGTGGGTCACTCACACGACTTTCTCTGACTTAACCCCCCAATGTTGAAACGGTACCACTTTGGGCAAACAAATATTTAAATATGTGATATGCGAGAACTTTAAATGATACTTCTTGCGCAGTCTTGCGCAATCTTCTTTTCCATCATTATTACATTAAATTAACTTCATTCAGTATTCAAAAACATATTTGAAAGAACTTACACCACTTCTCAGACGGAATAAATAAACTAATCCATTACATATAAATATAACACTTCATTTTTCTTCACAAATATATAAAGTGTAAAGTTACTAATTCCCCACACGATAATCATTTCACATTATAACATTAAATTATTGACGACACCAACAAAATTTAAATACCAGAATGAAAGAATGACACACATGGTTATCAAAACACAGTTACACGCACCATTAACGAATAATAAGTTCAACGAAGATCAACATATTTTATGCAATTGACAAAACCAATCTGACAACACGCTCCTGATGATGAATATAAATTCGAAACATGTAGAGTACGAGGAATAATGTAATAAAACATTCAAATACCAAAAGAGTACAATTATTATACGAATATATTATACTAATATATATTGTAAAGTATTTTCATATATCGTAAATTAAAAAAGTACATTAGAAAAGGTGGGGAAATGTACATAAACAAAAATAAAGTAGTAAATAAAAAAAAGGTAGTGATAATAGTAATTTAATAGTAGGAAATACTGTGAAAAGTACAATTTGTGGTTATTTAAATGAAAAAAAAAATTATTCCTAATGTAGTTATGATTATGCACTCAATTACAAATGTATCTGTTTACTTAATAGTGATGTTTGGAGAGATATTTTTATGGCCCTTGCTATAGTTATTTAATTTATTGTTTTATACTGTCATATATTTTTATTACATTTACTTGTTGCAAATTTTACATGCAGAGGGCAATGTTGTGTATTCTCTACGCAACAAATACAATTATAAAATATAAATAAAATATATTGAGTTCTATATTATTTTAAATAATCACCGGTGGTGAAATAGTCACCGGTGGTGAAATACCAAAACTAATATTCGACCAACACACGAACGCTCCGTATTATAGAAACCTAGCTATAGCAAGCAAAAACTCATTTTTTTATATCTTAAGACGATTTTTAAGGTCGGCACCTACTTCAATCGATTTCCCGCTGGTAAAACACAAAAAAAAAACACTTTTATGCCACCATGTGCGGTTATCTGCGGACAGGCTGTTTCGTTTCCCCACCGATAGATCTCGCCAACTCCCCATAGTTATGTTCGATGTTTTCCATACAATTTTATTTATTCACGAAGTTATGCGAGTTATTTCAGACTTGAGACCAATTATTATAGACTTGTCTCGTCAAGTTCTATAATAATTCAATCAAATTCAAATTCTTTCCTTATAGCAGTAACTACCAGAAAAATAAACCAGTATTCACCGCAAGGTTGACTACAACTTGGAACTTAAATAAATAAATGTTACAAAGAGAAACAAAATTGAGTTAGCTATCAGTTATTCATTCAACTGATTACAAATAATACTATTGACTAAACTAACTATTGACGTTTAATAGTGATTTTTCCAAAAGCATAGCTGGTAGTAATGCCCTCTGAAGTACCCGTTGTCATTAGTTGTCAAAATATGCTACAAACAAGTTAAATGTTACGTTTATTTTCGAATAACCATGCAAACTTACGATGAGTGACTCGCAGGGTCCGATTCTTTACGTTTTGGTAATCGGTTTTCGCCATAAAAAGAGTTGATAGGTACGTAAAATAACCGCAAATAGCGAAACTGCTTATAATTATTAACCACCCGGGGTTTTAGGTTAAGTTTTCTTTCCTCCCTTTGGTACCGGACTGCCCGAATGAGTGCCCCAGCTTGGAAGTACCTACCGACCTTGGTCCTATCCTTACAGGCAAATACCGGTGGAAAAATTGAAGAAAAAATGTGCAGAAGTCGGTATGAGAACTAAGTATGTGATTACCGGACTCTCACAGTTATTGGATTCATAGCTGCAATCTCTACAGATATTACAGGTAAACGAAAAATGTATTTCAAATACCTAGAATTCCTATGTAATTAAAATCGTTTTTCAGACCTTCTTTACCCCTGAATGCCCTCCGAAAAATTCAGTTAACAGATACCAAGAGTGTATTTAATACGACATGAGATGTTCGAAGTGGTGGTACTGATAAACCAATTTTTAAACGTCTTGAATGTTATGTCATGCATTTTGAAAACCACATAATAAATCTTCCCACCCATCTGTATGTCTGTATGTCCATCTGTTAGCAACACTTTTCCTATTTCTATTTATTTTAGAAAAAAAACGTTTCAAATAAAAAATAAATATTTTTTGCAAAAATTTCTAAACTGTACTGTGTCCCAGATTAACGTGAATAAAATTAGTAAAGTGGTTATGAAAAAAATTTCAAATAATTAGGGATAGTATTGTAATAGAGCAGAATAGAAGGATATCTAGAGTATTCGCTAGTAGATGTGGAAAAACAGACATTTTCAAGTCAATTGATCTGAAAAGATGTGAAAATAAGTAATTTACTTTGGAAATATCATTGATAGCTCAATCCAAACCAGGTCAACAGTCTTAAATGGTACATAAATAAAGAATCGTTATTGGGGGCAAAATGTGCGAAAAGAACATGTGTGGGATAAGTATTTATTTTTGGAAAATTTACACCGACCAAAATTTTAGTAGAAACAAATTTGAATAAACATGGTACACAATGAAACCCTTTTTTAGGCTCAACAAACAACGACAGATGCCATCGAAATTTCACATCCCATTGAAATGATATAGGGAGCTGCGAGGACTATGGGCTAATAAAAATAATAAGCTGCTAACTTGTGATAAAATTATTGTAAGCATTGTGGCCATAAAAAATCACGTTTTTTATTTTGTCAGAATTTGATCCGTTATTTTGGTGAAATCAAGTCTACAATAGACAAGTAGCGCTTCATTACATCTTCCTAAAATAAATGGCGATTCGTCCAGAAAGTTGAACAGGTTACTAAAAGTCAGATGCAGCTTCAGTCTAATAATACCTTAGAAAGAAAAGGATAAATAATAATAAAAGGACAGTAGCTAGCAGATCTTAAAAAATCGAAAGTATATTTAATGAGATGTGGTTCCTAACCTAAAATGGAGCAGCCAAGCAGATGTTTTCATAAAATTACCTCAGAACACAAAGGGCATTTAATAAACGACGATGCATATCTCCGAAGGTGACTTTGAAATATTACTTACTGAGTAAATAAAATTGCCTCTACTAAAGATATGCATCTTCCACTCACACTGAAAGAAACACTTTGCTAGAGCAAATAGATCCTTAAGGAAATGCTGCTGCAACAGCAGCAGCTTTTAAGTAAGACGCATCCTTCAAGTGTGCAGTAAAACCTCTTATAATATATAATATGAATTTCTTGGCATTGTTCGCAGGATGGTAGATTATAAATTGCAGCGTAGGGAAATTACTAACTTCCCGATCAATAAGCCATTCCATTTAAGTCAAATTTCATATATGCCAGCACAGTAGAGTGCAAGATTGAATTCCAGTTTTGGGAGTGCATGTCATCGTCGACATTCCGAGATGCATATTTCGATTAACGATGCGAATTTATTATGAAGCAGCGTGCACTGCTGGCGTTGCAGCGTTTCGAGCGCCATAACATATAGGTCTCTGGATGGGACTGTACCAGCCGGAGCTTGTTTATACGACAAACAGTCAAGCACGACGTCTCCGCCGCCGAACTTGGCGAAACTTGGCCGGGCCCTTCCAGGAGCTCCCTCTCGCTATTGATCGCGATAAACTTGCGAGACGCTCGCAGATCGTGGAAACGTACCAACTTATGAACTAATTAAACTATATCCTACACTTGCCGTCCTACAACAATACAGATATGTAAATGTACTCAGAATAACCGGGGTGCTAATCTCCACCCACCCGATGTAATTTACCAATTTCCGAACAAACTATCGAGCGCCAAGTCTCCGGGGAGAAGGAAAATAAAGAAACTTTCCCAAATTGCATACCCCACTTGCGAAGTGACTAACACAATCTACCGATGCGTTGTTGAAACTTTCCGCGAGTTAACACATTGAAATCAATACAAACGGGAGAATGAATGAGATAAATTTGGGGAACGGAAAACCAGGATTTCAGAGAAACTTCCTGGTTCAAAAACTTTTCAGACTGTTCAAATTTTGAAATAATTTTCCTCCTTTGTGACATATTGGTTTTTAATGCTAAAAGCAGACTTAATTGGAATTGCTGAAATTGGAATATCCACACTTCAGCATTATTTACTGTTGCAATATGTTGTATCCATAGCTGTTAGATATCTGTGCTCATGCTTGACAATGGAGCGCCTGGTTGGCAACATACATTAACCCTAAAATATCATAAAGTAAGCTTATGAAACTAAAATTAACCACATAGTAGAAAGGTGCAGGTAACAAATGTAGTTTAATTAAAAATGCACGTAGAGCTGCGATGTTTATGTACTTTTTAATTAAACACACATACGGGCACGTGCCGCGTTCACGCACGTAGCGTATAGGACGGAAAAGTTGCGACCTCTGCCGGGAGGCGGCGTCAAACACGCCACGGCCCACAAAACGTAAAAAAAGAGGCGGACTGAATGCATTATGGCACGTGTTAGGCTGGGCTATTTAACCAGTACACAAAATGTGTGACACACCGCGGCATTATGAATATTAAAAAACCGTAAGCGCTGAAATTTTCAGCGCAATTTGCATGTTTGATGAACGCTTTGTATTTTAATTACGGTATAATATTTAATTCAAATTTCCGCACAATTAAATACACGTTACTGCGACGCCACGGTCATACGCCGGCGTATTGTATCTACGTTGCACTGTCCCAATCCCGAAACGGTGCACTGCAAACGCCACGCGTTTCACAATAAAGAATTATGACAGCGTTTCATTACCGGGAAAACGGGTTTTATGTACCAGCATTTTCGAATGCAATCCATAGGAATATGTTTTACTTTCAATTTTCCCGATAAATATTACGCCATCGTACGGTAATAATCGCGTATATTTGTCATTCTTTTAATGTTTTAACTTCGTTTTATTTAATTGAGCGTATGGAAATTAATTTTTCAACTATTGAAATTAAATTATTTTTGAATGTTAATTTTGAAAATTTCCCTTTTTGGTTTCCTACCTTACCCAACAAGAACAAGAAATTTAACTAAACATTATGACGTTCGACAACACCAGGTTTCTCATAAAACAATTTAACCTCACTAATGATAATATATTGATCATTTTTATCCAGATTATGGTAATATATGTAGTATTTGACTTGATTTAAACTGGAATCAACCAAAAAAGGGAATGACCCAATTTTTAATTATGAAACACCTTAAAACCTTGTACTTAATATACTTCTAAAAGAACTACTAAAGATATCAAAAATTACAAACAATCAAGTTTACTATGGCAAATATTTAAAAAAAATTAATCAAGCTGGATAATAAAGCTTTCGAGATGGGATCTTTATCTTTCGAGACATCAAACTTTTTGTTCCGACTGAATTATCGGAGGGCCGCTACCGTACATTCGTCATTAAGACAAAGGTTTTTTTTAATTAATTGTGGTGTGGTTTCTTCTGTCTGGATTCTTCTCTCAGGGTCGACTTCCTATGGTTCGTGGAGGAACTGCATTTTATTGAGGTTTCATTGCAAAATGGCCCATTACCTCAAGTTGTGTGGCTTCAATCACAACTTTTCCACAATTCTTCTTTTGTTAGCTGTTCCCGTTTCTTCAAATTTAGATTGTCAATTCAATTGACAATCTAAATTTGAAACCAATTGTCAATTCTTTCAGCTAGCGTGTAAACCAGTATTTCATCAAGGAGTATTTCATTTCCATTCAAACTTTATATTGCAAATAATTTTAATTTTAGCAGTATGGGCATTTCATTTTCCAATGGATTTACTGCTAAAGAAATGCTGGACATGTTTTATGAGGGTGAGCAAGGAAATGAAAACGTCGACAACTCAATAGAGGCAATTTTCATATCTCCACCTGAGGGTGTCGTTCATACGGATGAAGATATTAGGGATGAAGCTGATGAGTGTGGGGGTAATAATTTGAGTGGGAAACAGTTCTTATCAGAAGCAGAGGCTGTAAGGGCTCATCGAACAGAAGAATTTGTCCGGGGGGAAAATACAAAAAAAAAACATGGATCGATTGAGATGGACAATTTAAAACTACAGTAGAAAACAATTTCTCGGTTCATGTTGATGATATTTCAAACAAATCCTCCTGGGAAATGTTTGAATTATTCTTCGACGAAGAAATTATTATTTTTTAACGAGTTTTAACGAGTGAACTATTTGGGCAAACACGGACGCAAGCAATATAAGTATTCATGGAAAACCTATTAGGTTTAGCCACAAAGTATGGTTTTGGAACACTGTTGTAGCCTTATGTTTTCGCGAGGTTTTTTTTTATTCCAGTACATGTCTACTTTTAGTTTGATTTTACATATTTTGCTTAATATAAGTAGCTCAATAATTACCTTTGTGTTGTTGAAAATTAAAACTTATCCTAAAAGATATACAGGGTGTCACAAATTCGATGCTTATCATTGGTATCTTGGAAACGGTAAGAGCTACAGACAAACTCGTTTAAATGGAACAATATGGGGGTGTTTATGTAAGCTGTTTTTTTTTATTCCAGTACATGTCTACTTTTAGTTTGATTTTACATATTTTGTTTGATATAAGTAGTTCAATCATTACCTTTGTGTTGTTGAAAATTAAAACTTATCCAAAAAGTTATAAAGGGTGTCACAAATTCGATGCTCATCATTGGTATCTTGGAAACGGTAAGAGCTACAGACTCGTTTAAATGGAACAATATGGGGGTTAAACGTTGTTGTAGGCTTTCGCGGCCGGTGTTCATATCC
>JAWQRJ010005657.1:0-10093 GCA_033557515.1 Diorygopyx duplodentatus | reverse complement strand
ATTGCGTCCCTTCTTACTTTCTCTTCGACTTTTCCAGGTGAGAGCTCCCTTAAGTGGCATTTGATACACTCCTTTAGACAAAAACTTTTCTCAAACTTCTGAATAAGTCTGGTAACAGTTTGTTTAGCAGGAGCCGGCGTTCCTGCAAAAGATTGTACGAATAAATCGTGACAATCGCTTGCAGACCTGCCACCGTAATACCACTTGATAAGTTGCAATTTTTCTTCAGCGGTGTACACACCCATTTCTTTTAATTATGCTCACTAGAAATAGATCACGTCTGCTTTCTGTGCTAACCAACTCAAGAATAAAGCCGTAGCCGTTCGCCGGAGTGGCGCGCACATAAAAATGTAATAGTGACCACGCCTACATGTCGACGAGGTATAATGGGCGTGCTTTAATAGACCTATAGGGTAGGATGGGGTGTGGCGCACTTGGCGGTACGAGCTTGATTACCTTCACTGTATAAACGTGCGGTTTATTTGACCTAGGTGATAATCAATAGACAAAAGAAAACACTTTACTGTGTGCAGTACACATTTATGTACTTTCATTTAAAAATTAAACTTAAATGCTGCAAGTTGAGGTAAAAAAAGGAGAGAACGAGAGCCAACTTTACATCTCAGTGTTGGGCAGGGCTGCAGGAGAAGTTTGAGATATCTATTCATCAAGGCTTAAGAGGAATCTTTAAGTAATTATATAAAAACCTACAGTGGAATGTCTTATAGACCAAATATAACAAGTCTTATGAAATGACTTTACGAAAAGAAGTGAGCATACCCAAAAGTTGGAAAATAAATAACTAGGCCTGTCTGAATAATAGAAAACCTGAAACATGTTCCTATTTTTCTCAAATTTAGAAACACTTTATAAACAATATACTATGAGTCCAACAACCCCTAAACGTCCTTGTCAAGAAAGGAATTCAACATCTTAAAACGGTGCAGTGCCAAAATTGCCATTATTCGTGCTGACGGAACATTCTTGTCGCCAAGTATTAAATTTTCACGGGAAAAAATTCAACTCATTATGCAAAATACTGCTCCACAGAGTTAGCTACATTCCGGTTTGACGAATTGCAGGGACCGCTTGACGTTAGATTAATTTCTTACAGTGTCGCAATATTTTATAAAATATTGCAACGCTATCCTTTTTAGCTTAGGAAGTATTCTGGTTGAATGCGTCTCTTTTTTAAAGATCTTTTTTTATACTAGAAAAGAGGTTTCCCAAAATTGTCAAAATTACCCTTCTTAGGAGCCGTTGGACGGTACAGTAACAGGGGGAGGCAAAACGTCTTATGTAGATATTAGTATTTTAAATGTTAGTAAATATAATCGTATTGATATCTCTTTTCATTCCTTTACCAAAAAATTCAAGTTAACCTGAATTAACACAAGTTAACTTGAATTGTTTGCTGTTTGCAAATGGGCATTTGCAGGTTAGAGCAGGTAGAGTGAATACATTGGAAATCTAAAATGGAAAATAGTAAATATGTATGGGACTGCATAGAATCTCTCAAATTACTGGATAGAAGATCGATGATTAGAAGAGGGTACAAGATCGACACGAAGTGATAAGTTTTTGTTACACTACGGTTAATTTATTTATTATCGTGCTCGCCCTTAAAGCTTTGCCCCTCGAACTACCCATTCCACGTTCCCACGTCTTGTCGGACATTTCATGGCATTAAAATATGGATCCGTAACTTGAGTAACATTCCCATTTCTCGAGGTACAAATTCGAAACTCGCCGTCGCGGCCAACCGTTCGGAAACAAGAACTTGCGAAATAAGAACTTCACACACCAAGTTCCGCGCGCGCGAATACAATAACGTGTGCCGCGGGAAAGATAAGTCGCCGGCACAGGAAATTTCCGTATTCATATATTCGCAAAGTTATAACTTAACATCGGATACCTCCCTTTCTTGACGCCTTGTAGCGCCAAGGTGGGCACAAAGAAAACTGCGCTCTAATTACTCTCTCTTGCAGAAGCTGGCAGGTGGAAAGTTCAAAGCGTGCCTTCCAAAAAAGACTTCCTGGTACATACTTGCCGCCTCGCTGTCGTTTCTGCAAATGCGTCTTGCTCTAGATTTCTCGAATTCATAGAGATTGCTTGATTACACTTCCAACGCGGAATTTCTCGTCGGAGTTAAGAGATCGACTTCGAAAAGCCAGCGGGAAGTCATGTGGATAGATCTAAGCTGGATACTTCTTAGGAAAGAGAACTCTTTGAAACAAATAGACAGTATGAATGGAAGTTCATTCAAAGGGAAGATCAACCTACTGGCCGACATTAATCAACTTAGCTCTAGAAAACGAAATATCTCAATATCCTTCGTGGAACAATATTAAACATTTTGCCCTGTGAATTTGAGCCAACTCAATGTATGGTGACGCCAATTTTTGAAAATGCTGTCCTGTGATCTTTTTTACATTTAAGCTACCGTCGAAATTATTGTAAGGTATTCTCTAAAAAAGTATTGTTTTTAGAGAGTAACTTAAAACAGAAATATTTCCATACATTTCGGTTTTGAGAGTGGTCCATAAAAGTTTGAGAATCTACGAGCTACTTGATTACAAGGAGAGTTTATTGCTAACTGGATAATGCTAACTTGGTTAGCACAACGTAAAACATTAGAAGTTCAAATTCGGAGTGGGATTTTAGTGCGAAAATTTTGAGACAATATGCACATAAGTACTAACTTAACATTGAGTAGCTTTCTCAACACCTTCTAGCGACAAGGTAGGTACAAAGAAAACTACGGTCTAATTACTCTCTCGCAGACGTTGGAGAGTAGAAAGTTTAAAGTGTGTCTTCAAAAAAGTCTTTTAGTGCACGCTTGCCGCCTTGATGTCATTTCTGCAAGTGCGCGGTGTTCTAGATTTCTGGAATGCATAGAGACTGCTTGATTACATCTCTAGATGGCGGAGGAGCTTCTTCGCGCATACTAGAGGGGTAGGACTTCGAATGCCGCCGCGTTCGAAGTCTACCTTCGAACGCGGCGACATTGTCTCTAAAGTCAGCGAGAGAAGGTGTGTGGGTAGATCTGAATAATTTCTACATTTCCCGTTTCATTAAATCGCCTTTTCGGAAGGAGTTGCATTATTAAATTCCATTCGGAGATGGAAATGACATCGTGTTCACTACGCGGGCACGCCGCTTCTGAATTATTAAATGTCTGCTGATCGACATTGTACGAGATAAGTCGAAATATATGAGCGGAAACGTTACATAGTGCTAGTTAGCAAAAAAAAGAATTTTAAAAGTGCTGAAACGGGCGAAGTCAAATAGAGGGGAATTATTACAAAAATCTGTTCCATGGCAAGCCGGCCCGAATTTGGGGGAAACAATGGCCGGAGCTTTTCAATAAAACTGTGACCTAAGTCTATTGACAAAACCAGTAATCTCACCGTTCATGAAGGATGGTCAGGTTGTGGTTTATTACACAGGAACTCACGAGGTTAGAAAAAAAGCCATTTCACGTTAACGAGAGAGGACACCTGTTGAATAAGAAAAAATCTTTTGATATAAGAATCATAATCAGCGTCTTTAAAAAATCACAAGCAGTCTTCTTGAAAATCCAATTTGAAATATGAGTAAACACTGCTTTTATTTTCTGACTCAAGGTTTAGTTCACCATAACCTGACACCACAAAAGATGTAGGTTTTATGTTATATTTTTGTCATAGAAAATTGTTATAAAATTGTGTCTAAATGCGTGGAACCAACGTATCCTGTGGCATACACGGCCACCGGTTCACTTTAATATTGAAAGCTCCTAACCCGAAACCGACTTCTGTCTTGAGGATGTGCCAAGAAAAATAGCGGTAAAAACAGCACTTCCAATATATTGGAGCGATATTAAGGGGACGAGAGCGTGTGTATGTGAGCGAGGTCCCCGGAAGGTCCCCGGGCGATCCGTCATTTTTAATATGTCGGGACAATTCCCCGCGGAGTTTTTGGCCGCTATTAAATATCGGGACCAGAGACAGGTCCGGGGAGGAGAAAAAGGCGGCCATCCAGCGGCACCGTTGCGCCTCTGGTGCCGTCGGAACGGTACGCTCGACTGCTTCGCTGGGCAAATTTCTTCTGAACGTCGCCGCCGGATTCAATAAATCTTGCCGGATTTGAATTTAACCACGTAAGGCTCTTAGGGAGAGGAATTACTGCGCCCTGTGGCCTGCCATCGAAATATGGCAGACCCACTCGGGGCGTTCTCTGAATTTTTAGGTTTCAGAGAAAAAAATATAGCCAGGATGAACGTCGCTTATTTTAAAAACGTCCCTTCTTTAAGAGGCGATTAAGAGATAAATTTGATATAATTTTTTAAGTACTCTTGTAAGTAGAAGTGAAAGTTCCAATTTAAATTTCAGGCGAACGCAATCTGAGCAGCGCTTTTATTTTCTGATGCAAAAGAAGAAAGCAAAGAAGAAAGGGGAATATTAGTCATTTATTAATATCTTGAATTCAACGCTTATGATAGATATAGACAAACTCGACTATGTACAGGGTGTCCCATTTTCGATGGTTTTAAATGGGCAGTCGTGTTTTCGTCGTGAATTCATTAGTGAAAACCGCATGTCGATATCTCTAACCGTTATCAAGATATCCATGAAAATTAAAATTTTGCAAATTCCTTGAATGGCCTCTAACAGTATTGTCACGGAAGATTCCACTGACAGAGATTATTGTAAGCGGACGTTGATCGAACAGGAGTTTTCGCGGTGTCGGCAAATGGTACTCGACACCGACACAAGTTAATAAAAGGTTCGATCAAGGCCCGCGGGGGCTCTCTCTACGACGCCCGGTATCCTGAGGTAGACCTGTGCAGATACGAATAAAGTGTTAACAGTAATCACAGTGTTTGATTGGTGCACCGTCCCGTACCGAAGAAAAGGCAAGAGCGTTAACAAAAAGGTAAGTGGAGTTTGACTTATTAAGAATTATTATCGGTACCTCCGCGATAAGTAATTAGAGCCAAGCGAGCGAGTTAGGATAGATTTGGTCAAGGGGGACGGGCGCGACAATATATATATATATATATATATATATATATATATATATATATAGAAACAAGATTAGCGCGTTTAAGTATATTAGATGAACCTCATTATTAATTAAAATTTTGGATGCAGGTAAAAACCGAGAAGATATACCAGAAATGAGTCGTACGAAACTACACAAATTTTTAATACAAATAAGCATCAGGTTGTCGAACAGCAACATAATTTGGTCCATATACTCATTTCTCAAATTTTGCAGATACATGAAAAGAAATCGTAAGAGCTTTGTGATAAAACGCGATGAAATCATTAGATGGAGACGCAAATATCTCACCAGTATAGAAGACGTTTAGATCGGATGGAATCTCAATTTATTACTTCGATGAGACTTGGTTAAATGAAGGATGAAACAGAAAATTTGGACAGACAACAGCATAGCGAGTACTGGTCAGGCTTTTGTCCAAGGACTGACGAGTACTGGAACAAAAGGACGGCTTCAGCCTGACGAGACTGAAAGATCATTCAGGAAAAGGACGGCTTATTGTTCTGAAGGATTTTTCCACCTGAAGGATTTTTAGATAATGGCTTATTATTATCCGAAGGTAGAACAATCTGTATTTGAAGAATGGTTCCGAAACATTTTATCTAAATTTCCAGATGTTTAGTCATTGCCATGGACAATGCCTGGATTATACTAGAAAAATTAAAAAAAAAATCAAAAACAACGAGGAAATAAGCATAGATGCAAGTATAGCTACAAAAACTGTTGAACTTCTGCATTTAGTGAAACTAAATAAGGAGCATTACAACAGTTACGTAGTAGATGAAATGGCAAGTACTGCAAATGAATATGTCTTACGACTTCCACCATCCCACTGCGAGCCCCATTGAATTGGTATGGTCGCAAATAAAAAGGTAGGTTGTAGCAAAAGAACAGCGTTTAAATTAGCTGTTTGGAAGATACTTTTAGAAGAAGCAATAGAGAACATAGTCACAGTCGTGGGGCCATTTATTATTTCTGTTTGTTTTATTTGCTGACCTTTCGGTTTCACAAAATATCTCTTATATAATAACAACATTTATTCCATACCCTGCACCTTCTTCTCTCTAGCATCCTCCCCATCCACATCCTATCCCGTCCGCCATCACCCATCATTTCCCGCCAGTCCATTCTTTCCCCGACATGACTTCACACTCCTCGAGTATGTGCTCCACTGATTTCCATCCCTCCCCACACTGTCTACATCTTCTTTTCCCGTTTCTCACCAAATATCTATTAACACCATCTTCATTAAATCTCCTCTCCACATCTAAATCTGACCACTATACTCTTTTGAGCTCCCCTCCATGTCTTCTCCAAGTACCCCGATAATCTCCCCGTCATCAACTCCCCGTATCTTTGGTTATATTTCCCCTCCACTGGAGTCCTTCTCTCCTGCCTTTGTACATCTCTATCCCTCTCCACCATTTCCTTCCATAGTACCAATCCTTGGTCCTCGGCTTTTGAATCCTCGGTCCACCTCATCCTATACCCCAAGTACGTAATCTCAAGTAACCTTCTCTATCTCGTTCACCACCAAGGCTATGTCTTCGGCATATGCCAGTGAGTGCACTTTAACCCTTCCCACCACTACTCCCCCTACCTCTTCTGCCCTTACTGGTGCTCAGTGGACACCCTTTTGTGGTCCAGACCTTCTCAGTACAACCATTCCTGACCCAGACCCTGTATAGTGTCTCCTTATATGTTTCTTCCAGTTTCCTTACCCATATTTCCATTCAAAATCTTCCACCCTCTCTCATTACCCACATCCATCATCTCTTTCCCCTCTCCATTCTCCACTTCCTACATAGAGGAGTATGTATGGAAAACTGTACAATGAGTTTATGCTGAAATTTGTGTGAGGACCATATTAGAACCAACCATTTGTATCCTTATCGCACAATAACATTTGAACAGAAAGCACTTGAAACCAATCCTAACCGGATTTCTTTCAATTGAAATCTCCCCATGTGATACGAAATCAATCAATAACAAATTCCTACATCGTGCTGCGACTTATCATCTCGTTGGTCCATGGTTCGGTTAGCGATGTATCCGGCAACTCCGCGGGGATTTGAGGAATACTTTGCTAAACGTGATCTACGGTAAACAATTCAGAAACTCGGCTCCGAGGATAACGTAACTTTGAGCCTTTCGGCGGCCGCGATTTGACTTGGAACAAAGCCTTTGCACTTCGGCGAAGTTATGTGGACCTCTCGTGTATTTTGCTCCGACAATAATTTCGCTGTTGCCCCCGAAACTGCGCAAACTGGATTCTGCCGGTAGATTTCGTCCTGGGGCCATTGCTCGGAAAATATTTTTAGGGGATCATACTCCCAGAGTTGTTGTGCGCGCAACGTATAATATTACTGCATGCATCCGAAGGATTCTCTATAAACTTCATACTTTTAAAACTTCTTCAGTTTTTCTTGTTAGTGGTATTATAATTTTAGATTTTTTGAGGACGCCACTTAACAAGAACTATTGTAGAAATTTTATAGTGTAGTAGAGTAGTGAAACAATAGTTATTGAAGTACGCTAAAACCTCGTCTTATCCATGGAAATACTATTTTTTTATTCTTAGTTCACCTTCTGATTCGTAGTTGTTACTAATCAGAGACTCTGGGATGCTATTTATTTCTTGTGTTCGTTGTAGATGTGCAATTTTATAAAATACATGAGAAAAACTATAAACTGTGAAAGAGCGGAACTCAATTTGAACATTTTTTGTTTGTTAATAGTTATTTTTATGACAGTTTTCCTGTGCCCCTTTTAATTTTCCAGCGCTTATACAATAGCTAGTAAATGTATTCAATTGAACAGTTTTGTATGAGCTGTCAGCAGGTTTAGGCAATTTACATGTTTTGTTTTCCATGGTGAACTAGACTGGTAATATTGATTAGTTTCATGTACACATTTTTGTGTAATTTTTTTTGTTCAATAATGGTTATAAATAAAACGTTTATTTTATTTTGTTATCCCTATTTAGAGGGATTATTATAATAGCGGCCACTGTGCTAATATCCTGTATTAATATCCTACAGCACTATTAATAATCTCCACTTCAGATATTAATGAGGTAAATAGATATTATTATTATTATGGATGGATTATATTATATGGGGCTTGAGTATAATACTTATTGCCCCATAAAGATGCACATCTTGTTAATATTCTGGAGAAAACTACGTGCAATATCCCCAAGAATTTAATTAAATTCTTATTGAAGTTTTCCTGTATGAGAAAAGATTATATCTTCACTCCTTTAATATTAATATTTTATTTGTAGTTTTGAATTTAAAAAAAAGGTATTTTATATATTAATATATTTTATATATCTCATACATCACGTAGTGTATACGCATACATTATTGCTTGCAGAAATTTGCAGCAAATGAAAAACAGAGAGATATTTCGTTGGAACACAGATTAAAATAGTTTAACTATTAATGGAATATTTCGTTTTATTTTCCCAAATCAGTTTCCACTAACGTCGAATTAAATAAACATGTGGAAATCCAAATAAATAAAATATTTAGAATAATAAAAAGCCCACAAACTAGTAAACACAAAGCTGTAAATAGAATGCTGACTATTATTTAAAATTTAATCCAGTGTTTTATTTACTTATATTTAATTCGGTATTGCGATTCTATAAAAAACATGTTGTATAAAAGTTCTTTTTCAAATATTTGTACATGCTAAATGTATGTTCATGTAAAGCTTCTCTCAGTTGTTAATTTAATGTATTTTCTAGTCCAAATTAATGCATTAATTGTGTTGATGGGGCAAAATTATGATTAACGACGAATAAATTGGTAATAAATAACGAAATTTCGGACAAATTCTAATTTATTAACTGAAATAATAAATAATTATTAAACAAGTAATCAACTGTTTGGATTTGAAAACCAAATAATACGTGAACTTCATTTTACGGATATCTCACACACATGATAAAATCTTCTCAATATCCTTCTAGATGGAAAAAGATCTAGGAAAAATGTTGAAGGGTAGTAGCTCCATCAATCATACGAAACGTCCCTTATCACTAAATTCCCACTCCCCGAAAAGATTTTATATCCCTTCCTTGCGAAAATACATCCCTTATTTTCGCAAGAAAAGGATGCACTTCTTGCTCGACGCGAAAAAACAGCCGAGAAGAAATTGGGGAAACATAAGCGAATTCGGAAATCAATTCCGGGAAAATAAAGGTTCCGTAAAAATGTAGTCCGGGAAGGGACTGCCGGTATAAATCTGGCACTTCCCGAGGGAGGAACAATCGTGTTCCGGGCGAAACTCACCCCCATTTATATAGGACAGGAACGCCCGGTCACAATAGGAATGAGAGAGGATTAAAAAAAGAATTAAAGTATGGTTCTCGATTGCACGTCGGACGCCATAAGGCTTTTCTTGTGTTTAGCAATTCGTTCGACGACTTTATGGGGTACTTTGGGGATCTAGTTTTTGCGACAACAAAACAAAGCACCCCCTCGGAATTAAGAGGCTACTCTCAGGGTGTTTCGCTATAATTTATCCGATAGCCAACGATGTGTATATTGGTGCTTCCGAAAGGTTTAAATTACAAAGGTTATAGGATATTTCCTGAACCTCCACAATATTACTGGAAGCATTAAATCTATATATTTCCACTTTAAATACACTTTATTTTTTGGAACACTCAAACATGTCGAAGACTGTGCTAAACATTTGAACTCGGTTGTCGAAGATGTGATTCTTCTGAAAATTCTTTTCAAAAGGATACAAGAAAATCCAGAGCTTGAAGAAGTCCTTCATTTTATCTTGAGGAGATTTCCACAATTTTTTTTCAGTTTTTTTGACAAGTTTTGTGGATTGGTTTTTCTATTAGATTCATTCTATGGTATATTTAACACTATAATATAAATATCAGATTTGCTCATCATAGTTTACTCACTTCTTAGTTTTCTCTACCAACATCACAATTTTTAAGGTTTTAAATAGATCAGGTAATCCGGTTTAACACTGCCATATTTCTATTCTCGCCTTGAAATTATGATTACCTCAAATG
>JAWQRJ010005656.1:0-10094 GCA_033557515.1 Diorygopyx duplodentatus | reverse complement strand
GAAAATAAGGTTTCACTGGACGGTGCTATAACTGCATTAAATACTGCAATCCAGTGGGCAGAATATAGTGGTGTGGACTTCACAGACCTCATGGTTTTAAAAAGACTAAGAGAAACAGCCATTATGCAAAAAATTACAAATCATAAAAAGCAAACTAAGATTTCAGATTTTTTTGTCACCATATAATCTGTTTTCTGCTCTATTAATATTTCATTTTACGTTTTTAGATTAACCCCCATTTACGTAAATAAATCGCTAACGTGAACATGCATTGTTTTATTTTGTTCATGGTATCGAGATTCTACTGTACTTTCATTATGTTAGATTAGTGTTGTGTTTTCACTGTTAATTTGTTAAGTGTATGCATATTTTTCTGATTTTCTCTTCTGTTCACGAATTTTCTCTTCTGTTCAAGAATGCTGTTCACCCTTTGGGGGTCATTTAATGGGTTTGCCTTTTTAAAAGTTTTAAAGTGTGATAATCTGTTATTCATGTTGAATATGAAATATCAGAAGATACACTTTCAACATTGTTTCAAGATCAAAACACAAAAAAAAGCGTTCAAATATCATCTGTTTTTTATCAATAGGATTTAATTCCAAGAATTTTAACTGTTAGATAGCTAACAGATAAATGCTGCTAGTTTTCTGTAATGTTAGTTTGAGAAAAGGAATTGAAAACGTTTTGTTTTTTGAACCGAGCGCAGCTCAATCTCCGAGCAGAGCTCGGAGGAGGTACCTGATAAGGCCGAGCGATAGCTCAACTCTACCTTGGTACTTGTACTTCTCTACCTTGGCGGAAGTACTTGTACTTCCGCTTTAATGTTCGCTATATTTCGTTCGTCAGGATGTCCGAAATTACAGAAAATAACGAAAACGTGCAATAGGCACGTCCAGTAAATAATCGATAAGTCAAAAATATGTATACGCTTTGCTACGAAATTGTTGACCGAAATCCGGCAATCATATCAGTTTATATGTTCATTCAAATGCTATTGCGTGAAATAAACTATGATTTTAATTTGCCTGCTTAAACTCGATATTATTAATAGCTTTCTGTGTGTCTTGTACATTTCCACGATAGATTTATTACAAAAATGAATGGTTACTTTATACATTGTGGTTGAAAATTTACGCGTTAGTAATGCTTTTACAATGTTCTGCTTAAACCACAAACGTTGCGGCACAACAAAAGATATATAGTATGCTATCGTTGCACGGATATGTATTAATGTATCTGTGTCGTATTTCAAATATCCGCCATCGAATTTAACATTAAAATGAATGATTTATGACTTTCTACGTGTACGGAATTATCGAGTGACATTTTACAGCTTCATGTAGTAATATTTTGTCGTCGCCGCTTACATACAAATGAAAACTGCCAACTACTTTGGGAAGAACACGATTTTCGCGTACAATAAAGCTTCCTGAACATTAAGCTAGTTAACAGCGTCTTGTTCACGCTTGCTGCGGACGACCACTGAATTTCTATGAGGCCAAACGGCGCAAACTGTCGCCCATTTAGCGTATGAATGGCCTCTAGTTGTCCGGGTTAAAAACTTTCAAAATTTCTGTCTCCCCGTGCAAAACCAAAATCGCCGTCGGCTAGACTGTCGTCGTGTGAACGTGCTTGCCGGGGGTGTTACGTAAGTCCCTCCTGCATAATTCATGGGCAATGTAAATTGAAACGCTACCGCACTCAAAGAGTTCAACGAGCCCGTTCAGTCTAGTAGTCTGGTGTACAGTCAAGGCGACTTTGTCGGAATCAATTCTAATGCGAGGGTATACAAATAAGTTAAGTGAGTGAGGCATTAACGACAGACGAGGGTACCATTTGCAACAATCGCGCGCTTAAATTAACCGGGAGAAATTAACGGCAGGAACGATAAATATCGAACGGAGTTTATAAGTTCAAGTCGGACTTTCTTAAGTTCCCCAGTCGGATCTTTCACGGGGAATAAATCCTTATGAAAGGGTTTCAAGGTGCGGAGACAAGACGGTCCGATTTGAACGTCGCCTGTAATTTCACAGGCGACGGAACAGTTAAGGACTGTGTCTGACGAGATCTTCCACGCCTCTTCTTAATTGCGCAAAATAGGAAATTTTGCAATTCACGTTTTATCTATGGTCGCTTGAGGTTTATAACTTCCTCATGTTTATTAGACGGTTTACCTGAAAAGATAAGGTAACGACGAAAATAAACAAACAAAATGGGAAAACAAATATTTGCTACCACAACATCCTTAGCGATAAAGGAAATAACACTTTCCTTGATAAGCAATACCGTGAAATCAACAGTTACTGTGAAAAATGCTAAATGTAAAATTTATAACGATATTTTTATTCAACAGATTTTGCTTTGACAAAACGACAAAACATTTTAAATAAATATCATCCATTAACGTATCAGAAAATTAATGTGCGACCCGCAAACAAACAACGTTCGTAATGTAAAATGAACATCCACAACAAATTTCAGTAATAACGGTTGAATATAATTTGAACAATGCATCATTGATGAATATAATATCATAAAACCATTATTTTATTAACGCTTTTGAGAACTGGTTAAAAACAGATACGATGTATCACTGTAGAAATATAGTAGTTATAATATTTATAGTAAATAATACACGGGGGTGCCTGAAACATTTTGTCAGATATTTTATCCATTTTTATCAGTAGTTATTTTTTTCACCCAGTCTGCAACGGTTAACGAAATGTCAACATCAAGCGATCCTGAGAAAGACGTCTACCACTACCCAGAAGTATACCAAACCCTTCATGGACTCAGAGTTCCATATTGGTGAAACAACCGTGACGAAACAGCCGTTAGTAGAACTTCTGAATAACACAATAGGAAAAGACCTGAACGTCGCCCACAAGCTGACCACAAACCACTTGAACGTAAAACAAACTGGTAGACAGAGCTACTCAGCTTTTCTCGCACACCAACTCGAAGGCAATTTCCAAAATGGGAATTCTAGGACTCAACGAATATTTTTTCGCTCGAAATAGCTTCCTTTATACATTGATTAAATAGATCTAGAGCATGATGGAATAGAACAACATAATGCTGGATTCGTAGCATTCAAACTAAGAAAGTCAGAAAACTTAGGCGTGCCGACCTCCCGAAAACTCGGGAACTTCTTTTGCATGGGTAAACTTTTCTTGACAACACGACTAATTTGTTATGAAATTTATTCAATATTACAATGTTGTTTGTTTCAATGTTGTGTAGTATAATTCTCGTGGATCAATTTCAAATATGTTGTTCTATTAAATACCAAAACGTTTAACGATTTAGATCCTCTACGATAAATTAACCTTAATTGACCCGATTTTATAAGAAATTCAAAGGAATGAATTTCAATGACAACGCTCGCCGCTTGCTACCAACCAATTGTACGCCAATCACAAACTGACTGTGCCTTAAATTAATGCATTTAACAAACGCGTTACTGTTCGGTAAGTCGCAGGCACGAGAAATGTCGACGTAATCCGTTCGCAATCAAAACAGGACTTGAACGCGACTTTTGTGGTGCTGCGAGATTTCCCGATATAGAAAACCTTATCCATGGAAATATGTTAATCGAGCAGAAGTATGCTAACGACATCTGCGGTGGAATTACGCTAATGTCTTCATGCGCCTTGATAGGATCGCCAAATAACAAAAAAAAACGCAATTCACGAGATAAATAATTAAGCCCCATATGTTTTTAACACTCTAATAACACACGTTAAAACAATCTGAAAAAAAAAGTATGAAAATATATCCTTCATAAATCTAACGCCCCTCGTATATTCCGCGCATGTACAGAAACAACATGATGCGAGTAGAAGAGAAACCGTAACGATCCATCGACGTTATCCATTTATCTCCGCGGTACATAAAATATCGTATTCCAGGGTTTTATTATACACTTTTATTATGGATTGTTAAATTATCTAGAACATTGCAGGTTTTTATGGTTCATTTTTACGGTACAGACGGGTTTATAAAATTCGTCCAAAATTATGTATTAAAAGGCTGCCCCCATAAAGTGAATGATACGGCTGACATTTATTGGCGGCCATGTGGCATTTCAAAATCAAAAAGGCATGGAAGACGAGCCAGACCTGAAAGTCCTGAAACGACCTTTCAAAAGTTCCCGTTCCTCAATCCGGCTGACATTTGAGAGTTCCCCAGGGAAAATAGATGACCTAAATAAGTATCCTATGCGTAAAAATGGAATTGAATTATCCTCCAGTCTATCCTTGTCGGGAACAAAGTATTACAACATATTTAGATCGTGAGCACTGGATACGCAAAGCATACAAATTGTAGTGGATTTTAAATACTAATTCAGCAAAAAGTTGTGAAACTACTAGAACAACCTCATATACCAGAAAAATATTGCGCGCATTCACCATAAGCCGGTAATTCATTATTTGCACGAGCAGCCGGAATAACAAACGCGCTTTTAAAATTGCGAATTAAAAAAATATTTTGCTGCGTTTGAAAAATAAATGTTCTCTTTACCGCAGTGATCTCGCTGAAAGAATTGAAAACTGTGCACATGTTTAAGGCAAAAATTGTTCATGCAATTCGTGTAACACGCAAATATAAATTATGTTATCTGTCGTTTATCAAAATGGAGTGCGCAACTAGTTGCGAAAATGATTGAATTTCTTTTAGTAATACAATCTTACTTAGGAAAATAATGCGGTGTATTAAAAAATCCCCACTACTGCAATAGAAGTCACAGTATCAGATTTATTTTTGTATATGTTCTTAAAGACCATAAACGCTCACTGAGCGAAAAAATTGACCACGGCGCGTTGTGGCAAATACAAAATGCACGCAAAGCGAAATTCGTGTTGTGGCTATTGTGAAAACGCTTGCAACAGCATTAAGTACTGTTAATTCGAATACACACTTTGACTTCCACGCTGTTTCTTTGTAATACACAAATCTAAGCTTTGAAAGAAATTTTGTAAAGAATAGTGAAATACTTCAGCATTCAAACTTTTTTTTGTGTCAGTTTAGAATGTTTAGATGACGAATAAAAAACACAATTTTAAAAATTGTATCATAGCGTCCGTTTAATTATGCACAAAATTACGATAATGTGAATTTCGATTATGCTTACGACGCGATGAACGTATATCACCTACCAGTCTGCGTTGGAACGGTGAAATAAAAAAAAAATAGATCTCACCGATACGTATAACCGGCCGATATATACTCGCTTTAAGCGTTTTAGCTAACTGCAATACCGACAAAAGGGTTACTAGAACTAAAAGTTACTAGAACTACCCAGAATAACCCCAGATTTCTCAGTTAGGTTAATCAATATAATACAGATAGATCTCAAGTTTTGGGCATTGAGTGATAATTGTTTGCTGTTAACGACGATCTGAGTTAGTTTGACCTTTGACCACACGATGGCGTCGCCAGACTAAAAATGTTTTATTTTTGAACCAAACGAATTCGGTCTACTGTTGTATTAAACATTATAAACAGAATCTCCTCCTCCAACTCACTTCAACCATCACGAATCTTAACAGAGTTTTGGTGGTTAACGGTTTCCCGTAGAACCAACAGAAATGGTGGTAGTAAAGGCAAGTTGCTGCCATGAAAGCGATTAAGGCAAAAAGTAAGGTTTACGCGCGCGCCTTAGAAGTCCTTCGGAAAACCTTATTTCACTTCTTGCAATTATTACTTGCGCGACACGTCGCCGACGTTCAAATACAGCCCGTAAAATGGAAATGACGTCCATTCCAGTTCCTGATCTCCGACCCACCCGCTCGTCTCGCGCCTCCCGCCATTTCAGTTCCGCATTTAATAATGGCCCCGCCGATTTCAGGGTGTCTAAAAACTTCATTCTTCGATTTCTTTCCTTGATCGAGGAATATTTGAATTCGCCCCGTGCAAGTCCGCTTTAAACCATTTAACCATTTTTTTGCTATTCCTTCGCTGTCGCTCCGGCCACCTATAACCGCATTTCTCCGTTTTCCGGTAACGGTTGTTCTAAACGGGTACTGCTCTTTCTGGGATTGGACGTTGTTCCGGGCCGTTCGTTGGAAGCGTTTGAGCGCTTCCATCCAGCGAAACGCCCGAGGCGTTTTGTCGGATTTTCCGTGCGCCTCCCACATTCGGAAATACCCTTTCAAGCTGACAAACTTAAAAGGGGTATACTTGAAGATTTGAGTGAAAGCTTTTCGCTTTTTCCCAATGGAAAAACAAAGTGAATGAATCGCGAGGATTGGATGAAAGCCATTTCAACTCAATTATCTCTGATGGTTTTGGATTGGAAACAGAATTGTTTTCTCCTAATTGTTGCATAGTTTAGAAAAGTTAAGTTATCTTCCCAATTGTAAATCAAATCAACATTTAATGTTATCAATCACATTTATAGTACACTTATATAGCAAACGTTTTGCACTCGTAACATTAGTTTATAGCTTATTTATGGCTTATAATAACGTGAATGAACCTCATCCTCCGTCATTATGTTTATCTCTATTTTATGTACCGGAATAACCATGAAACGCTCGGAGATATTTCGAGAAAAAACTTCTTTCTTTTTGAAAAAACATTCACATAAGATTCACATAAGAAACTGGAGCACATTATTAATATATATCGATCTTTAAACCGATCGATCGAAAAATATTTTACAATTCTCTTTGCAAAGAGCTATTGGAATGTTAAAGGGAACCGGGGTATGGGGAAGTTAGTGACAACCAGGTAACTCGTTTATTCTTTTGAAGAATTTATCAATAGGATAATCTCTGCCTTTCCAAGTATGTGATTCGCTTTGAGCTCGCTCCAAAAATAGCAATTGTATACGGAAGGAAATATGCGGAACATTACAAACGGACGCGATGAGCTTGTTCTCGACGTCGAGCGAGACGTTCAAAATCCGTGCGCTTCGAAAGTTGTAATAAAGCGAGAACATCGCCGCCATTTCCTGTAGAAAATAGCTGCCGTGCCAACCGTACGTGGGGTGAAAACGGATGATGTGCGCTTTTCACGCGAGCAAATCGACCAATCGTCACCTCTTGTTGTCTGTAGCGATGACGCCACCGTGCCCCGCCGCCGCCCTTCCCCTTGTCGCGCCCAGCAGCGTCGTAATTGAATTCTCTTGCGGATGACGATAATTGTAATATGTTTGGGGAGCACTCGGAAAGAGGGCTTTAATAAGGGCCGGCCATTTGTCGTAACGGCAGCGCGACCGCAGAGCAAACTGAGATAATGAAAAGCTCACAGAGATAACGTTCTAGCGGAAAGTAAACAAGAGGCGCACAAAGTGGATAATGATACCACTCCGTACCCGCAACGGTGTGGTTTAACTAAAAGGCCACTGGCTGTCAAATGATAAAATTACTGGAATTATTATTCACAATTAATATCGTATGTAGAAAAGCATTTTAGATAACGCATTGTGTTGAAACAAAGCGTCTGTTCGAAAATCATACAAGAACAAATAAAAAAACTTAAAATAACCCAACGAATAACCCCCTGAATTATTGCCGTATGTTTAGTAAACACCCCGTATCTGTTAGTTGCCATAATTATGACGGTACATATATAGGTCAAACCAGTCGTAAATTAAGTAAGCATGAACACATTTCTAAACCTAGTTCTACCCTCTATAAACTCAATACAGACAGGGCACAACATTGATTACCATAACATGAAAATCATACATGAGGTAGAAAAAGGTAGAAAAATCGATTTATTGGAATAGTTTGGGATCGAAAAAACACAGACATAAAAATAAACTGTTCCTTAATGAACAGGCCAACGTCAATAATCAACTAATTTATTTAATTTTAAGTGTTGTTCGGCCATCTACCGTTTACATAAACTTGTTTAATTATTGTATATAATTATTATTAATTAGCAACTTAATGATTTCCCACCTCCTTTTTTTTGCTTTGGAGCTTCAGTGAGAAAATGTATTTGACATGTTTGCTATACATGATGCTTTTTTTAGAACGTGCTCTATTTAAAAAGAAAGCGTTAAAATAAAAAACATGGGGCTTTACCTGACAGTTGTTCAAGTTTGAGTACAATTTTTTAGGTTCCCCGTTAATATATAAAAAACAAATAAATCTATTTGTAATCTCATAATAATGGTACGAAATAAACAGAAAAAAAAATGGTACCGACCTAATCAAAACAAGCCAGAATACAAACATTCGTGGAATCAATATCGATTCGGGCTTCCGTGTAAAGGTTTAGAAGCAAGAAAAAAGCTACTTACAAGTTGTGCTTTCAGCTCTTTCGGACATACCGGCCCCAACCATTGGTGCAAATTGATGAACCTCTTCGGCAACATCTTCATGCATGTCGGAGCCTGCCTGTAATCCAACGTGTCCAGCAGAGCAGCCGGCGCTTGTATAGGAGATCCACCACTTTCTTGTAGAACCACCATTGTTTAAATTTCGATTAAAAAACTATAATTTGTAGTTGCGTGTTACCGGATAGCCACTAACTCGTCTTTGTACTGTTCACCCTCATTGGTATAGATGATAATCGATCTTTGGTTATTGTTGATAGAGAAAGATAGAGAATACAAGGCACTAAACGTTTTTCATCTCCCCTGTCCCCGTTCTTAAACGTATGTATCACAGATATGTGCGTTTTGAAGTTGTACCTGAAGCGACACAAGTTCAAATAGAAAAGCTTTTACGAACGGGCGCTTTGCACAGATATACAGAGCCGCAGTTGAGGACGTCCGCTTGGCGATCGTACAAACGGCCCCCCTTGTTCGCAGGGAAGCGCAGTTTGCAATTTTGACGCACCCAAGTCGATGCGCGTTCCATTACACTAATTAAACAGCGAACGGTCACATTCTGCGATGGAAATTGGCGATGACATACCCTACCGCAGCATATCCTACGGTCAATAATAATAGCTTTTCTCTGAGCGATGCGACAGTGCGATGGAAAATAGAACTTTGGGGTCTCGTTACGCCGCTAGAAAGCGGTTTATTAAAGCAAGAGCGCGCGAGTTTCCCTCACCATAACTGCAGTTAACAGTTGTTATGTTATGTGTTTCGGAGTAAAGTGCATTTGAGAACAATGAGCTTTCTATACTACATATCAGATTTTCCCGTTATAAAGAGGCTATAATTTGATGAGACACATAATAACATGATATAAAATACAGTCGGAAATGGTTTACAATAAAGTGAAATTGCAAATTGGGTTTAAAACCGGTAGAACTAATTGTAAGTTAAAATAACCATTAACATTAATTGGGTTAGAAAGTTTACTTTAATAACACATAAAAAATCAGTAGGTATAGGAAATGCTTTAATCCTCTGCGGTTCAATACAAATAATCTCATTCAAGCCATCCAGATCCATCCAGAAATTGGTAAGAAAACTGATTTTACGTCGTCGAAACACAAACTACATTCACACTACGCACGCGCGTTTTGTTTAAACACGCTAATGGAACATAATATGCACTATACATATACATTGCATTAGTCAACCCCTTCGGTTCTAATATCCACAACGTAGAACCGCACGAATTAATCTGAGCGGATTCCTAACGTAATCAGTGCAAATTGTGTTTCATAACGCCATCTCTGCCAACCATACTCGATAGGCTCTATTGGTTTCACTACGCCGCATAAACCATATAAAAAGTTATTAACAGTTTTTCATTAAACGCAAACCATTATGATTAGACGTGCTTTTGTATTCCTTATATGTAATATTTAATTAAAAATAAAAAAATATATACATAGGAGTTATTCCAAGTATTACACCCATACGTGAAATTTATAGTTTTTTAACGAATCTTTACTTACTTTTTGGATTTGTCAATTTATCAATTTGTTTCGTTATCTAACATAATAAAATTCTATAACTCAATTAAAATTCCCCTTCTAGATACTGACACTAGTCATTATAAAAATGTATGAATTTAATTTAAAAATCTAATACCATTAAACGAGCTAATCTCATTTCTTTTTTCTTGCATCTGTAACGATAGTTTGAGTTAGTTTGACCGTTGACCGCACGATGGTGCTGACAGTATTAAAATACGAAAAGCCTACAGGGTACTAAAGATTTAAACGCTATTATG